>JABCKG010007564.1:41839-268527 GCA_018851835.1 Hypsizygus ulmarius | reverse complement strand
CACTAGATATGGGGACTTTATCGAGAACTTTCCAGCCTTCCACTGGGCCATCACAATCCACCACCCAGACTTCCGTCGCCTCGAATCCAGAAATCCAATCCTGGTCACCAACCTCCCCACAATCCAAAATGACACTTTCCTTGTTGTCTTTTGACCGAATCCTCCCGTTTCTCTCCAGTTCCATAAAGAATATTCGCCTCTCCCCGTGACGAGCATCCTGCTCGTCGATATAGCACAGCGACAAATGTGGGAATACCGGTGTACGCGGTTCAATGTCTAGTTTTGTGTGGATCTGTTCATGTAGAGCAGAAATCGCATGTGTGTGTGCGACAGCAATGTATACAGATCGGAAGAAGTGAGTCCCAACATGGATTGACTTGAAAAAAACCGAGAGAGATGAAGAGGATGCTGAGATTGAAGCACGTATGTCCGAGAGAGACGGTGCGGATGAGGAGGGGAAGGTTGCGATGGTGATGTGTGGCTCAAATTCAGGGTATGAGGAGGGAAGACGGAGTCGTTCAGATGCTCGTGTCCGCATTATGTTCTTGAGATGCTGTGCATTGTGAGGCGGGGGCACCAGCCAGATGGCAACACCTATAATATAGTAAACACACTACTAATTAATCTGGGGAAGCCGGAAAGATATCGTGTATTCACTCACCCATGGTGAAGACTGAGGGCCTCAGCCAACGATAGTTATTTGTGTCGTCTTTGTCAATGTTTGGATCACGCGTCACACGTTGTGGCGGCTTGGTAGCGCTCCTGCAAACTTGGCCCTACTTGGCCATCGTCAACTCATGAACGGTAAAGGTCATTCTTATAATAGAATTGCATTTGGGTAAGGTGAGCATTTGTGTCTTGTCATACAAGCCCTCAGTAAATAAGATCGTACATACAACAAGTGAGATACAAAGCGGGGGTGTTGGAAGTCATTATGCAAAATGTTCATTTGTGCATTGTATATTCAATTGTCACCAGCAGCATCCTTATGCTCCTGCAAGCTGACCCAGCTGCTCTCAACACCGCTACCCTCAGTGTCCACCTCAGAGCTCGTCTCTAAGGCGTCATGGTCGCCACTCGGTGCAGCCGTCTTTGGTTCAGCGGCAGGCAAAGACTCCAGATCGGGGACTACGAAAGGCTCGACTGGGAGTAGGCGGTTCCGAATGGAGATTAGGAAATGAGGAATGTTGAGCAATGTGTCGAGGACGATGGACGGGAGATGTGAGGCAACTCTGTACGTGCCAGCTAAAGAGAATTTTACATGAGCTTCTTGTGCATGTCATGAAATGACATTGCACTCACCACCCGCACCTACGGAGAATCTTTCCCCGCGTATCCAGTTCCTGAACCGTCCTTGAATACGTCCAAGGCCAAACAGATAATTGTTGTGGCGGCCACCAGTGACCACTGATACAAGATTTTCCACGAAAATACCAACATCTGTGGGGCGTCGCGCAACGCCATAACGGTGGGCATCGTCCTTGAAAATAGAGCGGAACGCAGCCCAAAGTGATGTCTGTTGACCGGGACCATGCGACAGCGCCACAAATGCCGGCCCATACGTCACCTTCTCTGACGGGCTCCATTCCTCCATGGCCTTGTAAATGCTTTCTTCATGTGAAGCTGCTAAAGGGGTCCCTATATCGAGTGCGCCAACATCCGCGACAACGACTTTGATGCTCTTCATCGACTCCGATTTATCCGTCAGTGCGGCGAGACTGATTTCCCTGCGAAGAACCTCAATGCCGCGCAAGGTGCTGGCGGCACTCATCGCCTGCATGGAGGCGAATGGCAGGCCAATGCGTGCTTCGATGGCGGGTAGGCACACGATGATCGTCTTCTTGCCCTTGTCGCGGGACCGGGCCGGTCCAGTCCGCAGAAGCGGCATGAGTGCTTGGATAACTTGGAGAGGTGTAATGTGAGTTGCATTGAGGAAGGGGAGATAAGTGTTGCGGAGGGAGATATGTTCCAGTGGTGCGTGTATGGATGGAACAGAAGATGAAAGCGTCAAGAGGCAGATGATGGAATGGATGTAGGGGTGGGATGAGGGTGAAGCGTAGGGATCTCCGGATGCAGTGATGGGGAATTTGCGAGAGAGAGAGGACGCGAGGGAGCGCAAGAAGACGGGTACAGTTGCGGGCTATATAACATTTAAATAGGAAAATGGAAGAACGTAGAATATGCCCACCTCATAGGGATCGAGCACCAAGGCCTTGACATATCCTTGACACTTATGCTCCAAAAGTTGTACGCCTTCCAGAGTCGATACACTGGCGATGACAATGAATCCCTTCTGTTCTAGGTCCAAAATGAGTGGAAGAGCAAGTGGGGTGTCACCTCCCAAGACAACTGTTTGATACCCATGAGCGAGGAAAGGGTTGTATGTGCGTTAAAACTCACCAATAACCTGTCGCCTTTCAGTGCTCTGAGATTTGACCCTGTAGAGATTTCTTCTCTTGGCACTGAAAGACCTATATCCCACCAACAAGCCGGCCCCCACGATGCCTACAGCAACGCCAGTAACGCTCCAGGGATGACGCCTCACCCAAGCCGCCGATTTAGAGAGAAATGTTAAGTGTGGAGGCGGTGGTGGCGGCGGTGGTGGCGGTGGGACCTGGAAGTCTCCAAGGGTCGGAAGATGGACATCTGGAAAGGACGGCATGCCAGGACCATAGCGAGATATATCGACCCAGAGGCGGTTTACGGCCTCGTGGATATTAGGGAGATCAGTTGTAGCTGCGGCCAGAGAAGAGAAGAAGTATTCCTCGAGAGACTCGAGATATTCTTCGATTTTCTCAACCGTGTCCGGCATTGTGCAGATTGACTCGGATGAGACTCAGGAGGACTCAGGATCAGGATGGCTGGTTAACAAGCATGGCACGGCACCGGCAATTGATTCATAACATGAACAAACAGACGCGTTGTTGTTGGTCGGCATCCTAAGTACAAGCATCCTACTAAGAATTCAAAAAATTATCACAAGTTATCAATGGCTTACCATAAAATACAGCAAACGTCTACATTAGCATATAGCGAATACATAAAGGCATAACATAGCATGATAGCTAGATTTCATCGTAGATCAAGTTGGGTCCAATGGATAATGATACACTTTCCTGCACAACTGCCACACAACATCGACAGTCTTCATGACATTTTCCAAGGTTGATTGCAAGTCGATAGCTGGCCAAGAAAATGATATGATATGTTGCAAAGGCAGCAAAGCATATTGTTCTGTCAACGAAGTGGAGGGGGAAGGCACTGGAGTGGTAGAAACTGAAGTATATGAGGATCGAGACGACGCCTCTGGCTGGCGCGTTGCAGCATCAGTCGGCGAGATGGTGTTGGTGACGACGATGGGACGTGTAGACGAGAGAAATTCTAAAGGAGCTGGCTCTGTGGGAACCTCGCCGAACCACCTCTTAGTCCCAGTTGCGGTGTACACTGTTGTGGTGACGGTGACAGGTTCGGGCAAGTCGCTCCACCCTGTGCCCACAACAAGCGGCATATTATCCAGCATACGACCCATCTGCCTGAGGTCGTTGCTAATCCGAAGGAGTAACAGGTAGGCCACGAAACATAAAGCCCACATTGCCAGAACAAAGAGCACTGTCCCAGTCCAGGATCTCTCCAACTTTGGTTTCAAAGTCAAAGATAGATGTGGATAGAAAAACTCCTCCATCGAGAAGTCAAGGAGCCTATGACCAGTAGTTGTGGCCATTTGATGCGAAATATTTGAATGCACATCAGCATCTACATCTTTTAAAAAGTATGTTAGTCATACATCACAGAAGTTGCAAAGGAACTTTCGACATACTGGATGATATCTCAACGTTAACCTCCAGTCTTCCAACAGGAATGGAAAACGCAGGCAAAAAGACAACCAAATCATTGCGAGTTTTTGCCCTCGCCTTACCCTTTCCTTTTTCCTCCCTCTCGCTCACAATATAATCAATGACAACAGATCCGCCACCAAGAGCACCGACGTATACCCGTACCCAGGTGAGCCATTCTTTTCCGCTCATCTCCTCAAATGGCACACCCACGCCGCTCGCTTCTGGCTTGGCCGCTACAGCTGTCTCAAACTTCACAGGAATGCCCTCAACGGTAGCGCTGACGATGACCACCCTCGGAGGCTGTCCATCTTTCCCTTTGAGCACGGGGGAGCTTGGCTCTGGTTGTGCCAAACCAAACTCCAGCCACTCTGAATCCGTGTCAGCGGGTGCAGTTAGACATATCCTGACGGCATACCCATCAGGAATGCGATCGCCCCCATGTAGGAGGGGTGTCACTGTGGCCACAACTGATGGGATCATGAGGGGACCATCCCTCTTAGGGCGCAGACGGTAAAGCGTTCGTCCAAGTTGTAGATTGGACGAAATAGGCGGTGTAGTAGTCCCACTGGGTGTTCTAGGGCGACTGGGAGGCTGCGTTGGCCGTCCAATCCCGTTCATAGTGCCTATAGACCTAAGAGCGATTCTCCCTCCATCCTCGGTACATTTTGTGAATCCGCCTTTCTGCAAGACGGTCTTCCTTGCCTGTGCGTCACGATAAATATCACCGGAAGAGTTATACACTTCTACGGTGGCAGGGGTTCCATCTATCTCGTTACGGACAATAGTGGAGGTGGATTCGGAATCAGCGGCCAGGACAGTGAAGCGAGGAAGAACGGTAGGTTCAGGATCAGACCTCGAACCACTTTCGTCTCCTGAGTGAATTGGGGATGAGATTTGGCTCCTGATGGTCATCGTGGATCGAGCGACGACGAGAATCGTGCCGGCTACCGTGAATGTAAAGATGTTTTTGGCGGGCGCGATGATCTCGTTCATATTGATATGGAGCGTGATTGGGACACCAGGAGGGCGAGTATTCACGGAATCCGGAGTAGAGGCGGGCATTAAAGAGCCCATGGACGACATAGTTCCTAGAGGAGATGAAGCAGATGAAGCAAGGGTTGCAGTGGACCCCTCAAACGAATACTCCGCGTCATTAGATGCTGGTAACGGGGCACGAAGAAGCGACGAAGTAGACGATGTCGTCGGATTCGCCCCTGAAGTCTGTGCGCTACGACCATCATGAGCTGAGGAAACAGGCGGGGTGTACGAGTCTTGTGAGCTGGTGCGCGATTGTGGCCCGGACTGTCTTGGGGATGCTCCGATGTCGAAGCCGGTGTAACCAACTCCACCACCGACGTCCCAGTCGTGAGGGAAGCCATCAACCCAATAGACATCTGAGCCTTTCGTCTCAAGGCCGACGTCCATACCAAGCAGTGTGGCAACGCCCGGAAACCAGATGCCCTTGCAGGTTCCTTTGTACTCCACGTCCATTAATAACCCTTCAACTCCATTTCTTTCCTTCGCTTTCGCTTTTCCTCTAACGATACACATCATCTCTCCTTTTACCTCTTTAACGCCCACTCTCCTACGTCCGTCACCACTGCCTCCGGGCACTTCAATGTTTTTCAAGGGTTTCGCCCATCTGATTCGGATCCGGTCAGCACTAGGGAATGAGCCTTGGATTCCACAACCGTCTGAAAAACCAGCTGTAGACGAGTCACTTGACTCATCATCTGCAAAATGTGTATAGGAATTTGAGCGCGACGGTCGATTCGATGCCGCACGGGTAACATGGGGATCGGACGTAAGATCCCAAGAACTGCCATCTTCTTCGAGAGACGACAGAGAAGCAAATGACGCAGAAGCCGATGTTGGTGGAAAGATACGCAGCTTGATTTGGTTGTGTAAACAACGCGGTATAGGTATTGATACCTGTCAAGTCATAATCCTCAGCAAAGTAATGGCGGCTTGGAGCGACGAATTTTGTACCAAATATGGAGATCTAGGAGGACGAGATGCATAAGGAATCCACATATCGATCGCGGCCATAAAATGTGCAGCGTTCCTCTCCCCAATAGAAGGACGCCTGCTCCAATACGAAGTCCTCGATGAGTCCTCGCCTTCAGTCTCGCCAGACACATTTTTGGTACGAGTTGGGAAAACTTTGGGCAACACATAAGATATATTATACCCGCTGACAAGAATGTGTCCTGTATACTGCCCGTCAATAGGTGGAATGTTTTCCCCGCCCATGGATGATGTGCCATTTGTAGACTTGGAAGTCCTGTTAGACATGACCGATGAGGCCGATGATGGAGAGGAAAGGTTGAACGCGCTACTGAAGGTTTCTGAAGACCGAGCTGGTAAGTTAAGAGCACGAGCAGCATTATGAAGGAGAGGCGATAGCGTGGACGAGAAGTTATACGGGATTGAGTGGTTGTCCAGGGGATGGACCTGGGAAGTCAGGATCTTCACGTTCTCCTCTGCATAATTTCGCGTTAGAGGCAAGAAAAAGTCAGAGAACAAAAGAGTGAAGCGATACCAGGAAATAGTGGTATCGTCGTCCCAGGTGACACGCTATCCAATGGCAAGGAAATCTGGAGAGAGAAAAGTTCTAACCCCCTAGACTCCAGGTGACAAAGAGAACGAGATACCTTTAGATACATCTTTATAGAGGCTCCATCTTGTCCCTGTTTCGCTTTCCCTTCTATTGCGACGCGTGTCACGACGTTCAGCTTTTGCTGGCCGCCTGAGACGATGGTGGGCGTATAGCTCGTGCTGGTTGGAGCCGGAGTCATTGGGTGTATATGCTTCGTACGCGCCGGGGTCATTACAGTAGAACTCGTTGAGGGGCTGAGGGCACGGCCGTGACGTGAAAAGTTGGGTGTAGGCATGTTAGGCATGTCCAGCTGGGGTGCGAATTCAAGTTGCTATTGTCTGTGGTGTGATGTTAATACGTAGATAACTTCGGGTTCGTTGGAACCGTTTATACTCGTGAACAACGGTCTGAGGGAGGACGGCAGCGAAGAAGGATGAATCGAGCGCGCTAGAGACAAGCTAGAGAGGACAACTCTGGCCGACTGGGCTGAGGCCACCAAAGTTTTTTTTGGGCGCGCCAGACGCGTCTATAATTGGATGTCCTTCGACAAAGTGGCATAAACAAACAAAACTGGTCGCTTGGCTGCCACAACGCTGCCGAATACAGTGAAAGCAACTTGAACGTACATATGTCGTAAAGTACAAAAACGAGGAAACATGCAAAGCTAAGTAAAATTTGTTAAAAAAGAACGATCTCCTCACTGCGCCCATGGAGAGTGAAGGATATCGCGCAGGGCCATTGCCTCTTCTTTGTAATTCAAAGGTGTTATGGATGTGATGCCATACCGAGTGCGGGTGGTTCCCTGCAGCGGCCACGAGTATCAGTAGCGCTTATGAGTATAAGCTTGAAACTTCTACGTACATTGTACTCGTCTTGTTTCGCACGGCAAGAAAAGTTATACGTTGTGCAGTTCGCCTTGTGTAGGATCACATTATATTTGGCATCGTTATTTTCCTGAGAGGCATCAGGAAAGATTCGTCTATGTGGAGCCCATACTCACTTTGATTTCCACAAGATCATTGGCGGGCATACCGAAAACGACCAAACCAACGTCATTGAAACCTTGTAGCCATGCCTGACCAGACCAATCCGCGACTGCGAGAGACATGATGTATCTGCGAGACCGTTTCAATGTCTGCTAATACTAATGGATGAAGGAACGAACCGATGATCTGGAGAAGGGAAACTCTTATTGCATTTCTCACACCGCCAGCTCCCATTTACTTCGACCACTTTCTTGTTGCATCCCGCCGTCTGACATGCGGGGTAAGAGATATTGTCCGACTTGATATGCATTATTGTTGCCCTCGTTGAGAAATAGTCAACCTTGTCTTGTTGACCCAGCTGCGCTTCCTTGACCTCGTTGATGCTGCGCATCTCCGCACGCTTGAAGCCACCAGCGGTCGAAGGTCCGGTGTTTGAATGTGCTTGGAATGACTGTTCGGCCCCAACCGAGTCGTACCATCCGCGGAGCGCAAAACACTCGTCAATGTCAGGGTTGATACTCATGCTGCTCGAGCTGAACATCGACAATGAGCGACCTGATGAAGGGATAAGCACGAACAACGCATTGAATGAATGATTGACTCACCCCCGAAGTCGCCAACCTTAACACCCTTGAAGGCGATGACGGGAGAATCTTCAGCGCTGTACTGCTCCGCCTGTTTGCCCCATAAGGTCAAGCGTACAGAGTATCCTGACTGATCTACCAAGGTCAGCTCTCGCTTTGGAATCTACAGAAAAGGAACAATATCAGGAACAATTTCATCGAGAGGCTTATAAATGACGCGCCGCTTTGTTCTGCTGCTTAGAAATGATTTCACTCAAAGGGGCGACATCTTTGACAATTGCGATTACATCTGAACGCCTAAGTCAGGTCGCGGAAGAATTACGGATCGATCAAAACAGACCACATGTGGAATCTTTTGGCAAGTCCTCGAGGCCACTGAGTGGAACAAAGTGATACTTGATCATGGGAAGGTTGGTGGCCTCGTGACACTGACAAGATATCTCATCTGTGAACGTCATCTGTGCAAGGCCAACAACAACGTACCTCTTCCACCTCCGTATTCCGCTCAAAACTCAGTTCGTAGTCATTGGTGAGATTGGAAAACTTCTTCTTCGCGAGGTTGACGCGAGCCTTTGAAATATAGTAGACCTTCCCCTCCTCCAGTTTGGGATAAAGTTCGTCTACTACGAGGTTGAATGCGGTACCCCGTATCTCGCCCGTATCGTCCATAAGCGTGACATTGAACAGCTTCCCTTCGCCTCGGGCATTCGACCAAACTTTGATATCGGATTTCTGAGTCACGCGCGCTTTGATTGTCCAGTTGTTCTGGTAGGGACTGAGTCCCTCTATGGGGAAAATTGAACCTCGCCCGCCCTTTGCATTTGGTTGCGGCGTCGATCCAGTAGTGTTCCTTTGTTGAGGCTGGACCGGCGGCTTCGCAGAAGAGGATGCAGTCGAGGCTGTCTGTTGTCCTTGAGGCGCCGTAGCAGCCCCAGTGCCCTGCGCCGCGTCGATTGAGTCAGTGATCTGCTTGGGATCACCGATCTTTTCAGCGGCAGTTTCCAGGACACGGAGAGCAAGAACTATGATAAGGCTACAGGATGAATGACAGGTTAGTACAAAAAAAATCACGTAAAGATCGCGTCGCGTACCGTTTTTCCTGAACATAATTGCACGTCAACTTTTCAATGACGGCTACCGTGTGTTTTCCAATCAAATTTTCGTTGACCATATGATTTAGCTGCGTCGCGAGCATAGCTTGAATGAAATACAGGCCGTCTGACATGATAATGCGGAATCTGTCAACACTGCCAGGATTGCCAGAGTTTACTTTCTTGATGGAGAGGAACTGAATTGTATGGGGACCATTGAATAGTTCTTCGTCTTCTGGTGTGGCATGGTGGAGACGATAGCAGCTGCCTGCAGTGAGTTGAACCATTTTCACTATTGGGTGGTCGTGGTGGACGTGTATGAGAGAAGTGATGATACATGTGACAAGCTTGTGACAGGACGTGAATGTGGCGTGAGAAAATACACCTTACCCCTGAACCAGAATAGTCCCACTTCTCCTTAGGCTTGAAATTGTAACGCGCCCTAAGCAAACCTTTTCTCTGCATCCGACTTACATGAAACCGCAAGTTTGACCGTTTTGTGTCATCCTGAAATAGCCTCTACCTAACCTTGACAAATTTCAAAGATGTGACACCGGCGATGCCTTAACTCCGGGTTGGATTTGTTTCGTGGTCAAAGACATCGACCGTGAGCTAACAACAAAATCGCATCATATTACTCCGTCTCTGACAGATTAAATGGTGGATAGACTAATATATATATATATGTATGCTAACCCAAGTAAGTAGCTTCCAAATAACAGTAATGTACTGCATCCTGTTGCCGCGCACCGACTCAGTTGTTTTTCAGCACGGCGCGTCGTGTCGCGTCGCGGCCCGCCTTCAAAAGCAGTGACAACTCGGTTCCACCCGTACCACGAACTGGCCCCTTTCGCGATGCCTCCAATTTCGTCATCATCGCACTCACGGGACACGCACCTCGTGTAGATGTCGATCGGGACATCGCCACCACATACAGGCACGCGATCTTCATATGTTCGTCCCTCAACCTCTTCAAGGCTAGCACGGCTGCGTCATATGGCTCCCGAAGGGTCGGGATTCTCTGGGCCAGTCCGCGGACAGATACAGGAGTCCCGACAAGGTGATTAAGGTACTCCCGATGCTTTCCCGGCATGTAGCGACGCATCCTCTCCATGAAACCATGGTCGGCCCTTCTGTTGTTCTCCGAGGGGGCAGGCGACCGCCTTTCCCGCAGCTTATGATCGATGTCAAGAAAGATGTCGATCGCGTGCATAACGCTGCTCTGCCCCGCAGAGGGTCCACTTAAATCCAGGTTGTCCGAATCTTCAACCCCTTCATAGATCCACTTCGGGCCATCCGGTCCCTTCGCGTCGCTTCCTTCATACCATGGGCGGATGTCTCCATAGAAAACATGTGGATCGACGTTTGGGCGAACGGACTGAATGGCCTCCTTAATATCCTCGATAATCACCGTCAGGCGCATGAGGAATCTGGAAACTTTTGAAATCGACGTCAAGTCGGTAAGATTAGGGAGGTGGTTGTAGTCATCAATGATTCGTAACATCTCCACCCCGCGCAACTCGGCTTTCGCAGATGCGATGTAGAAGTTCCTTTCATCTTCCGTTCCGGAGAAGAGGTTCTCGAATTGGATATTGTCTGAAGAGAGGGGCTCGTCTGCATGCCTGGGTTCCCAGTTCCACAGCACAGTATCTGCGAAAGTCAAAACCGGGGCAATCTGGAGGCTGCGCGACACAGCAACGAGCGGAACCGTAAGTGACTTGGGAACGAGAATGGGATTATCGTGCTCTGAAGGAGGCTGTGAATGCACGTAGAAATTCACGAGCCACGCCAAAACGAGATGGGCCCGCTGTAACAGGCGGGGGTTTGCTTGGAGAACATCCGTGTGGAGGACTGGCCACTAAAAAACAAGTTAAGTTCATTGTAAACGTCGACGGCCATGACGCCACTAACCATCCTGATATTCGATCTCCAAGCCTCTCCGGCTTTTCGCTTTGCTTCTCCGCAGTTGTTCGTTCCAAGAGTCAAGTTCCCGTTTGCCTCAGCAAGTGCCCGTTCCCATCTCCCAAACGTTTCTGGAAGTCGAGGGAGTGGGCGGTAGGGAAAGAACCCTGTATCTACGTCGATATCAAAGTCAAGGTACGAGCGGCGTTCAGGAAGTACTCTGCGATAATTCGCGTGGAGGGTGGAGGTGATCAGTGACAGGGCGAGTTTGAAGAATATCCTGAAAAAGTGTGGGGGCGATGGTAGGAGGTTAATGACATCCATGTTCGCTGTTGTGGGATGTAATCGCTGTGTGGAGCTATATGAACTCTGGTACTAGTGAAGATGAGTCTTTGACGCGTTTGCTTTGGCTCTCTTATAACAAATTGCAAAGTGCATCTCCGCCACATCAGATTTGGTGTTATGTGAGCTCCAACACCCCCTCTGCTCGATACACAGGCCAGCTGTATGGTTCGTATCTCGTGGTTCAGTCCTTAGATCGCCCCTTCTGGACTGTACTTGCCGCGCGGCTGCCGGATATCGTAGTTTGCTGGGTAATGGAATACCTCCGTTGACTATGACTATGACTATGTTTCTCGATCGCAGTCAGGTACAGCATCCTATATTGAGATTGAGATGTGACAGCCTTCCGAATCCCCGGAATACAATCTCGTCTCATGCCTGTCTCATGTCGCTCACAGGTCACAAGTCATGGGCGTCTTCGTTGTGGTTCGGTATGCAAACAGGAGTCACCATCATTTCACGCAGGTATCCAAGTAATCTGACATCATCTCTTGAAGATTTTGGATGATCCTTAGGATCAAATATCAAATACTTTCAGCAGAACTGCACTGGACGCCCTTATACTTTGAGCGCCCAGGCCACGGTCCATCAATCGTGCATCCATCCGTCATTATCATGCAAATGTATACGGAGCATTTTGTTCCTTGGTTGAAAATCGTTGGCAGCTAAGGTACAGCACGTTCATATTGACGAGGTCTTAACCGCCGGTCATTCATCAATCAACTCTAGATCTTGGAAGGGTCTTTCAAGTGACTGCTCTCACAAGGCGGCGTCCTCAGTCATGTTAACCTCCAAGTTAGTTGTGCCTAATTAGATCAGGTCCGTTCATTTTGCTCCGTTGTGTTCCGTTGCGTATGAGTGATGCGATCAATGTACACGGCTAATTTGCTCCACCGTCTGTGAACTGCCACTGATGGAGGTCGGCTGTATGCAAAGATCTCAATGCTAGTTTTATATTACTTTCAAAAGATATCAATTAAAATTCTGAACCTGCGTGAGGCAGACTCAGCAGAGGTATGTAGTAAAAACTAGATTGTTGCAACATCTGATGAAATTTATGTATGTTTAAGGGTATGCTTCCACTTCAACCAGACGAAGTTACCGTCTGCATTGTCCGTGACCTCGCATTTCCGGTGGGCTACCTCAAGAACCTTCTCCTTGACACCCATCTTTCCCTGGCGGAGATCATTGAACTTCGCAAGTAACTCCTCAAGGCTGATCCCAGAACTGCCGCCGGCACTGTGAGAACCACGGACAAGCGATCCGATTTCATCTTCAGTGGGCAACGCGTACTTCAAGAGCCTCGACGGGACTGCAGCCATGTGCTCCGGGATGGACAAAGTAGGTGCAGAAGCAATGTAAGGCGAAGTCGGAGCAAAGAATCTGGAAACTATCTCGTCAGAGACATCCTCCAATTCAGAAGGAGACCATTGTGGGCGTTGGTCGGGAGGAATCTTATTTTCACCCAAGACCGCCTCGACACCAGTGGCGAAATCAGGACTGGCTCCATTCTGCAGACAGATAACGAGCGTTTCAGGCACAAATCGAAAATCTTCGCAGAATTCACTCACACAGAAGGCCGTCGCAATCTTGAGTTCCGTGTCTAAAGCCTTCAAAAGGGTCAGGCTCTTGCCTGCTCGAATTGCCCTCAGTCCGACTTTCAGACTTGTGGGACTCCGCATGTGTAGTGTGGCCAGTGTTTCTTTTGCCCACTGGGCAACAGAAGTATTGCTATGGTCTGTAAATGTCTTCAGATCCTCGACAATCTTCTCGACTCGGTCATGACGGAAGGCAAAGTCGAGCGCATCACGTTTCTCGCCGATAAAGGTTTTAGGAGGTTCTTCAGGTAGTCGTTCTTGTGAAAACTCTTCGATAGTGCGGTCGATCACACTGACGTGTGCATCTTCCAAAGCAGCGAGTCGATCAAGAAGGACGCGTATTCTTCGAGCAGGAATGTAGTGAGTTGCAAATCCATGTTCACTATTCGGGATTCAGTGAATACTGTGCGAATAGACAAAATGAAGAACCCACAAGACATCTCTTCCTCGCAAGAGTTCTCCGGTCAAGCCCAGGTATGTACCCAGTTCGCCATCCATCCTCGATAGAAAATAGCTCGCGCCCACATCAGGAGAATAGCCGATTTTCGTTTCGGGCATAGCAAACAGGGTGTTTTCCGTTGCAATTCTGAACGGCGCGTGCGCTGCAAGGCCAACCCCACCACCCACTGGAAATGGTTTAACAAAGAACATTTGCATTCAATAAAATCATCACCCACTAGTATGGCCGTCCAAGATTACAACATATGGCTTTGGCAGCGTTGCCAGGATGTAATCCATTTCGAACCTGGTCGACATTAGTGCCATGTCAGATATAAAACGCGCATCTTACTCTCGCTTGAAGAAATCTACGGCATGGGGACGGGTGGCTGGATCCGAGGCATCCTGTACTACTCCTTGGTAACATTGTGCCATCAGGCGCGCGTGTGGGGTAGAGTTAGGAAGACCGGCTCACTTGCAACGTCACCTCCGGCACAGAACGCACGCCCTACACCAGTGCCAACTATGGTTCCGCATAGGTCGGAAGCACTCCATTCCTGCCGATGCATGAAATCAATAGATGTCATCAATCGACCACAGGAAGTGAGTTCGTGCACACCTCAATTTTTGTGCGCAGCAGCGTAAGCATTGGCTCATTAAGAGCGTTCAGTTTCAGAGGCCGGTTGAGTATATATGTCCGTACAGCAAGATTAGACTCAAACAACACCGGAGGCTGAGAGCTGAGTTGAGTTGACGCGGGGTCAAGCAAGTACAAGGGAGACGTACCTCCGGTTTAGGAGTGGAAGTAGACATCATCGTAATATGTTGTGCAATAGCTCGAGTCCTGAGAGATGCACGGATGCCGCTGCGAGACATGCCCTTGAAAAAGGTTGTGGTCAACATCCCGGAAGACCGAAGGAACATCAACCTCGAAGTTGGAACTTCGAAAATGGGTCTCCGTAAGTCTCGATCTAGGGTTAAGGTTCGGGTTCGGTGGTCCGTACTCCGGGCAGAGTGATAGCCACTGATATTGGCACTGCAGTTTATCCACTCTCTTCAGTTGCCCGTCATGGACCTGCCACAGGAAGGAGCTCGTATCAATCTGAGTGGGCATTTTGGGACAGTCAGATTCATCGGGGAAGTTGACAACACGACCGGCATCTGGCTGGGTATCGAATGGGATGACCCTCAACGCGGCAAACACGATGGAATCAAAGACGGCAAACGATACTTCACCTGTCGGTACGGTCGGACTGATGCCTTCTTCCACTCTCTTTTAGGATGGATTTTTTATGCATAGGTCTCGGAATTCAGGCTCGTTTATTCGGCCATCGGCGCACATCTCCTACGGTAGATCTTTTGTGGAGGCCTTGACTGCTAAATACATCGAGACCTTTCATGGCTCTGAATCTCAGGAAACAATCGTGCTAGGATCCTCTCATGGTGCGATCATGGTCGAGGCCGTGCGTTTAGACAAGATCAGAGGAAAGCTCTCCAATCTGGCAACGTTACGTGAAGTCAGCTTGGACAACGAAAATGTCGCAAGAAGTGACCCACCAGGGATAATCCGAGCCACCTGTCCGGGTGAGTGGATTTGGTCAATCTTCCAATATCAGACAAAGTTGTCCTTACGACGCTACGCTCTAGAAATTCGCGGACTTGACCTCTCCATGAGTCTTCTCCCAAGTTGGGATGTAGTCGCCTTGATTACAATGGAGCTACCTGTTCTTCAAAGATTAGCTCTAAAGTTAGCAATTTGCCACTCATATCGTACGCCTTTCTCAAGCTTGCAAACTATCCAGTCGAAATCGGCTGCAACCTCCTAAAGATCACAATACAATGAGAGCGGCCTTCTTGCACCTAGCTGAAGTGCGATTGAATGGCACTACAATGACGTGGGCGGAAATGAAAGCCTTAATCGCTTTCATGCCCACACTGCAACTCGTTGAAATGGGATATAACGGGTTAACACAGCTGGAAAGCCAGGATGACGAGCCCCTAAAGAACGATACCATCCAGGTTATCAATCTTGACAGCAATATGTGTTACGACTGGGTTCACGTTGTGGAATCCTTGCTCCATTTTACATCGTACGTTGTATTCTCTCCATATGTCGACAAGCTGTCAATCATGGTGAAAAGTTTGCAGCGGCTCATATTAACGTCCAACTACATCGGCACTATACCATTTCCAGAAAATCTTCAAAAAGGGCTACTCGCTCTCAAACACATTTCCCTCTCACATAATAAAATCAATGCCTGGAGTGACATAGATGCGCTATCGTCCTGGTGTCCAGGCTTAGAGACCCTGACTTTAAGTGGAAACCCATTGACAGGTGAGTAATGAACGCCACTATCGACTGGTGAGTTCCTGAAGCAATACAAGATCGAGAGAAAGCGGGACATTCGCGACCATTCACGATCTCCAAAATCCCGTCTCTGTTAACTCTGGATGGAGCCGCGGTACGTATACCCCGAGGGCCCAGTTTTTCCTTGGCGGGTGCCCTCCTGACTCGATTCATATCTCGCAGATATCATTGAAGGAAAGGGCTGATTCTGAAATCTTTTATCAATCATATATCATTCAACACGGTCCCGCATCAGAGGATGAACGCGTCCAGGCACACCCGCAGTGGTTGAACCTCTGCGCAAGTACGTCGATTGCCTGAAATCTTCCGATGTCGGAACACTTATTTTTACTCGTCCAGAGCACGAGAGGCCAAGTGATATCGCCAAAAAACAAGCATCTCAGGATAAACTCAGTCAGCACCTCATCGGTGAGCCTGCCAACATGCAGACTTTAAGGCTTTCTCAAGAAATTGGAAGGGCTGAACCTGCATCAAACCTTTAATCCAGTCCCAGCAGAAAGCAAAATAGAACAAGCATCAGAGCCCCTCGTACTTCGCGTCCTCCCGACTATGACATTGAAAGCGCTCCGATTGAAGGCATGTAAAGCATTGAAACGTTTCAAGGCTACAATAACACTCTGGCTACAACGGGCCGATGGTACGCTCATAGAGCTCAATACTGATTGTGATCAGCAAAGTTTAGATAGGTTGGGCTTAGAAGACGGATCGAACCTCGTCTTCCGGGTTACAATGTAAATTATACATTCTTCCATAAAAAAAAATACATCAACCAGGAAGAATTAGATATTCGGCGCTTGATTAATCCATTTTTGCAGTGTAGCTTTGATCTTCATCGATTTGTGCGCTCGAAGGAGATCCGGTGGTAAAAAGCGGTAAGTTAAGAAGGGGCGCCAGCCCATCCGAGGTGACGTCAACCCTGTGTGGCGTGAACCTTTCACCTTGTGGGAATCGTTGCCATGGAAGTCAAGGTCCTTGAGAATCCTCATGTTTGTGTGTGGAAAGACTCGAGCGTATTGACTGACCATGAGAGAGGAAGAGAGAAGTACAGGGTCCGCGTATACGACAACAGCCAATTGGAGGAGGGAGACGAGACCAAGATTAGAACGGACATAACAACCATCGAACGCCGTCGTTTCCTGCCAGAGCCAGTGTCCTGTCCTGTCCTGTGGCCAGAACCACTCATCGGGACCAACCACCATCCCCATTCGCATGCCTTGGTGCCCTCTCGTCGAAGCGTTCATCCTTCTCGTCGCGTCTTCTGTCGTCCCTGCGTCGATCTAGATCATCCCTGCGACGGTCAACATAATAATCAGGCCCTCTGCGGTCATCATAGCCTCCTCGCCGGTAATCTTCGTACCCTGCAGGCCTTCTATCATCAACCTCCCTCCTAGGGGGTGGAGACCTGGGACGACGATCGTCATATTCAGCGGGGGCGCGGCGAGGAGGAGACCTGGACCGGTCGCGGCGGTATGACGGCCTGTCATCTCTGTAACGATCGTCCCTGTAACGATCATCCCGCGGAGGACGGTCATCACGACGATCATCCCGACGGTAATTGTCGGGACCAACGCGCTGCAACGGCAGTGAACAAAGTTGCCACACTAGTGACGTGCAAAGAGATGCTCACGGAGTCATCGAGTGCAACGCGAACAGGTCGGCCACGGAGCTCTTTACCATCGAGCTCCTTCACGGCTCGGTCAGCATCCTCACGGTTAAGATATTCAAGAATTCTAATAGCAATGCTCGAGTTAATGACCGACAGTAATCACAGTTATCATACGCTCACCCATTGCCCGGGGTGTCGCGGTCGATGTCGGCAAAGGATACGCTACCAGCGTCTCGACCGAAGTCCTTCAGGTCCTATGGATAGTGATGACACATCAGGGCCTGTCCTTCGAGTAAAGCACATTTCGACAGCAAGATGATCCACTATCGAGAAAGACAGACAAGGAGTGCAAGCCGGCAGCGATGGCCCATCATCGAACGGCCAAAAGTCAGCCGAAAGCCCACCGGACGGAATCGAAATAAGGAAGAAGAACCAAGTTCACGGGATGACGGACAAGGAAAATTCCGAAGTGGACCATGCTCACGCCAGAAGGAGGGAAGATTTGCATACCTGCCAACTGGTGTCGCGAGAAACACCAGAAACGATGAGGCGGATGCCGGGTGGCCTTCTGGATCGTGGGGCACTACGAGAGTATATATAGCGATAAGTAGGCGTCGTTCATAAGGGCTTCCATTCATACCCGTGGCCTCGCTCGGGGCCTTCGTAGACGTCACGGCGGGGGCGACTCTCTTTTGCGAATTCAACGACAATGCTGCTGATAAAAATGAATTACACTCGATTGATAATAGAAAATGAAGGACTCACGTCACTCCCATGAACGGTTTCCCGTTGAGATTTTGAACTGCATCCTCGGCGTCCTTCATGGTATGTTACAAGGAGCGAGAATGAGAGAAGGGGAAAGTAATGCCTTGGAATTTTCGAACTCCACGAAGCCAAATCCTGACGGAGGGGTATTGAGCCTGGGCTTGTTTGAAGTTCTTCCATTGGACGAACCCGTCATAACACGGCAGTCAATAATACGGCCATAACCTTCAAAAAACTTGTTAACGTCTTCGGAGCGAGCGTCAGTTGGCAATCCTATTCGCCAGCTATCAGCTAGTCTGAGAGTGAAAAGTGAGAAAAAACCCATACTGCCGAGATAAAGTCTTCGGGCCATGGTGGTTAGAGGTGAAGATGTGAAAACTTCGACTGAGTTTCAATTGATGGTTCATTCAACAATCATCATTATTCAGCTTTAAGCACGGACCACCCCCTAACTCCACAGAGCACACGGAAAATAAACGTGTATACCAATATATATTCGAGTTCAGAATTTTCAGAAGATCATAGTGTACATATCCAGAAAAGAGGGAGCCCACTTCGATAATACGTCAACGACCGGTATCAATTGACGGGGTAAATACAATATATGGGATAGATAGAGCGCAAGGAGAAAAGAGATCTACTTAGTGCTGTGACCAGTCGATAGAGTTGATGTCAATGCCTTCTTGAACCATTTCCCATAATGGACTATGCTTGACTATTAGAAATAGTGGTGTTATAGATATGTATACACTCACCTCATTTCACGGAGTCGATGGACGGTGCGTACAATATGGCTTACCACGAAGTCAATTTCGGCCTCGGTGGTAAAGCGCCCGATCCCGAAACGCAGGGAAGAGTGGGCCATATCTTCAGCAGCGCCTTTGAAAATAAAATAGAGTGAGACTGTGAGTCATGAACAGCTCTCGGCGAACAGTTACCTAGTGCCCGTAGAACGTACGAAGGCTCTAAAGATGCGGATGTACATGCGCTGCCGGATGACAGGGCAATATCCTTTCGATGGAACAGGTCAGAGCACATATTCTGGGAAATTGTTTCAATCATACCTTTAAGGCCATCAAAAGGCTCTCGCCCTCTACATAGGAAAAGCTGAGGTTGACGCATCCTGGGTATCCGTTGGTGTCGCCGTTTCGAACCACCATCTCCACTTGAGCGTTGATGCTTGTGATGAGACGATTCGAAAGTTCTTGAATCCTGGAATGATCTCTCTGATGAAAAGATGGTAATCAGTATTCCAGAAGAAGGACAAGGATAAATCATTGGGTCAGTACCCCTGCACAAGAGTCATTGTCAAGCTGGCGAACGCCGGATTATATCCAGTGATTCATACCACTTGGCTCTAGCGCCGGAGAGCAAACTCTGACGTGCGAGTTTCATCATTAAAACAGACGTAAACGCGGCTTACTTTCATCTCCTGCTTCGCTATCCGCGCAGCTTCGCCTAGTCCGACAACCAATGCAGTTGGTAAAGTCCCGCTCCTCAGTCCACGTTCCTGACCACCTCCGCTCAGAATCGGCTCAAGTCGAACTCTAGGTCTCCTTCGAACATACGCCGCACCAACTCCCTTTGGCCCGTAGAGCTTGTGTCCAGAAATACTCATGAGATCAATGTTCATTTCGTTGACATCCAATGGGATCTTTCCAGTTGCCTGCGCAGCATCGGTGTGGAAATACACCCCGCGATGCTTCCGTAAAAGGGCACCTATTTCTTTTATGGGCTGAATGACGCCTGTTTCGTTATTGACCGTCATAATCGAAACGAGAGATGTGTCAGGCCGGATAGCACTCTCCAATACATCCAAGGCGACTATGCCATTTTTCTGCACAGGTAGATATGTGATGTCGAATCCTTCCTCGCTCAACTTTCGGCAGGAATCCAGGACGCACTTGTGTTCCTATAAGCAAAGTTAAGAATAAGTACGGCAACGCTTCGAAAATAGATAAATAAACGGTAGCGCACTGTCTGTGTGGTTATAATGTGCTTCTTTTTTTCCTTGTGAAACCTCGCAACTCCTTTGATTGCCATATTGTTCGTCTCGGTTGCGCCAGAAGTAAAAACGATGTCTTTTGAGTCAGCTCCAATCAAGTCAGCTACGTGCTAAAGGGGAAAATAAGCCACTGATAGAATAGCTGAAAGCATTTCGGTCAAACCTTGCGTGCATCCTCGACTGCCTGCTCCGCCTCCCAACCATAAGCGTGGGTGCGGCTATGGGGATTACCATACTGGTCTGTGAAGTATGGAAGCATGGCGTCTAGAACGCGAGGGTCGACAGGTGTAGTGGCCTAGAAGAGCTCAACCATAGGAAGATCGACGCAACATGGCTCTGCATACCTGCATGTCCAAATAGATGGGTCGAGTTTTTTCCTTCAAAGAGCCTTCCCGACGAGGCACCTCCAGCTTGAATCCCAACATATCTGATCAAGGCACATATGGTCATCGATTTCCCAAGGATTGTAGATTACTGCTGCATACCTGATCTTGGAGTGAAATGCCCCTCGTCTTGGTAAGTCGACGGAACATCGACGACGCTTGCCCGGTCGGCACCTGAGGGCTGAACAAGCCCACGGCGTCCACAGACAGCTGAAACGGAAGCCCTCGCTGAAGTTCGTCGCACCGTATTTCGCGTAAGTCTTGACAACATGATTATCGGAGACAAAATACACAAGTTCAGGTATAATTGTGTGGAGTCTACGGTGGACAGGACAACAGAGAGGCTGAACTCGGAGTGTCAAATATCGGGTCCACGTGAGTACAGTAAGCACGAGTAAGCATACGCCAAGCAATGGCATGACGCGAACGGCAAAGCTGATCGACGATGTGCTCCGGCCCTCCATACTTTTATCGTAGAAATAGTATAATAAACGGGCCATGGTCAACGCCATGGATACTCAACTCCAGACGGCCTACTTTGCGTCCTCAATTCATTGTGGACGTATAGTGACTCAGAGACCCACTGACAACTGCGAGCCTCGCTTGCCGAGGACACAAATGCTTCGACATATGCCACAGATAATTATAAATCGTTCAACTCATGCGGGAGTGAGAGAAGAGTAAGTTCTGTGAATTCTCATTTTGCAAAATATAAATAATATCTAAAGAGCTGGGTCGGCGTTCTTAACTAATGCCTCGAAGTACGCCTGGCATGAGGTCACAGTGAGCATGGAAGATGGAGGAGCAGAATGAAGAAAGAAACCAACCTGGAACCATGATCCAGCTTCGGGCGCATTGGGGGCAGCATCACTAGGGGGCATTATCGACAATTGCCAACGATACTTTTGTCAAATAAAACAAACACTCACGAGAGACCACAGTGCGCATCGTAACGAGGCGACGAAGTGTTTGAGGTTCCGTCAGATTCACCGCCAGGCTTGATCCAAACGATGGCGTCAATAAGAGAAGATCCAGTGTTGAGTGTGGGTCTAGTTCCAAAGCCAGCGTCGCGAACGTTGCACCAATTTCCCCATTCATTACGGATGTTTTGGACGCCAGAACGGCCCTGGTCCACGATAAAGCGAGCGGGGAATCCATTAGAGGTGAGTGCCGGACCAAAAGCCTAGATAAAGCGAAGTCAAACACGAAATCGAATTGAAAGGGTGAACGACCAACATTAATGAAGCGGGACTCGTCGTAATTGGAATTGCCCTGCGTGATGGGATCGGGGCTGCTTGCAACTAAGCAAATGACAGAAGTCAGGAAATATCGCGCTAGAGTGAATTAAAAGAAACACGAACCCAAAGCATTGTAGTTTGCAACGTTAGTGGCCAAGCCGCGAACGAAGGGAGGAGAGCCAGCATCCTTGAAAATCTGCGCGAAGAGCTGGGCGGCTGGAGTCAAATTCGCGGGCCATCCAAGCCAACCAGCGTGTCCAGCATCCAAGTACATGTAGACGCCGACGGCGTTCAGCTGCTTGAGGGCATAAATTGTACCAGCCTGGAATTGAACTGGTTATCATCCCCTCCAATCAAGAAATGAAACGCGATACAGACCTTGTATGCCGCCTGGGCGCCACTGCATTTGGCGACGTTGAGGTTGGTAACCAAGTTAGCCAAGGAATCGGGCTCAATGACAGCGACGACGCGAACATCAGGGTATTCTTTTTGGGGAAAAAAGGTTATGAGGCGAAGATACCAGATAATGCAATTATACGAACTCTTGATCTCAGTGACCAGCTGGTCGATGTAGTTATAGTATTTGTTGAGACCGTCATTGATAATGGCGAATTCTCCATTCGAAGCCAAAGCAGCGCAATCACGATCGGGAAGATCGTAAACGACAATCTGAACGAGGTACTTTTGACCCGAAGCTTTGCTTTTGGCGCTAGCATCAGCGAGATACGTGCCGAGGGTCGGGGCCTTGGCGACGATATCAAACCACGTGAAGGTAGGGATGTCTGCAACTTTGAGAGCCTTAGCCTTCTGGGTGGAATCGCTGATGAGTGCAGCAGCAGCTTTGACTTCGTCAGCATAATAAGGGGTCAACCAAATCTGTGAAGGTTCAATGTACCGTCGGTTTCGGGTCGAAGAGCCTGCTTACCGTGTGTCCAGCGAATGGATTCCCTGCATCAGGAACGGCTGTGCCAGTGGGGGTGGTGCCCGTAGTTGTCGGTGTTGTAGGCAGGGAGCTGGTCGAGGCGGATGTGGCGGATGTAGCGGATCCGGCTCTGCAACGAAGTCAAAAAAAAGGTTCTGGATAAGGATGCTCAAACAACGTACAAGCATTGGAAGTAATAGTCATTCAATTTCGTGCAAACCGAGCCAGAAACGCAAGTCGTATCTCCACCTGAGAGTCTTGGGTCAGATTCCATTGCTTACAAAGAAGGAAGTAGAGCGTACTCCAGCCAATTCCACCGCACTGAGCGTAGAGAGGTTGGGCGGCGTTGACAAATGCCGGAACCAGTGAGAGGAGAGCCAAGATAGAAGCAGACAGGAACAATGACATTTTAAGAGAGAAGAATTCTGAAGCAAACAGTGAGGAAGTTCGATGCTTTATATTACAAGTCGCAAAGGGTTGTCATATAAAATCCGCCGTTGAACCGACATAGGATCCCGGAAAGACGTCGGGAATAAAGTATCCTCTGCATGGAGGGAGAATCACAAGACACCGTCATTCAACCGATAGAGGTCGACCTATGGATGAAGAAGGACGAAAGGACTTTCCCCCTCTTTTTCGCCAGCTTCGGTGCAACGTCGGACGGGTAATTTGATGCAGTGGAGGTGATGACAGGCAGTCCCCGATTATGCAAGTCATGGCGGCCATGACATGCCTTCCTTCGACTGGCCTCGGAAAAATAGCCAGCTTGAATATCTGAAGAGAATGGACTCAAAGTACATGGTGCAAGCTGCATTTACCAGGGGACATGCTCCCGGTGAAGCTGGAAAACGACCACCAGGAAGACAAGAATTAGAAAGCATGCTCATCAGGAAGACTCGAGTATCCGCCAAGGCATCTCGTGACACCGGACGTTTTGCATTTGCATTCGCATCGTCACACGTGTTCCGTCAAAATCAACGCGATTCTGAGTGGAGAGATCGGGAAACAAAAATAAACGGCGGCCGTGGGGGCATGCAAGGTGTGCAAAACACCTCGTGACGCTTTCGGAAGGGAGCCAATTTCAGTACACAGTATGTGTGGATGACACGACCATAAGCATGGGTTCGGCGCCAACGAGAAGAGCTGTGGCTTTAGTTGAAAAGTATCCGAGGTCATACCGAACGAAATTGACAAGAAATGCTTGACATACCCGTAAGCGGCTGGGCTGGGTATCTTTCGGCGTCACTGAGTAGAAGCAGGAAGAATTCGGATCTTGTCGAGACTGACAGTGTCATTCACTTATTTAATGAGTTCGAATTTAGCGTGCATACGCCGTTTAGTACATCAGTCTCCGAAATGCAGGTCTGCGAGAGGCAACAGCATCATGAGATGCGATCCGCGCTTCCTTGCAAGGAGTTCAATATAGCCTGCATAGGCTTGGCAGACGAGTGATTTCTTATAGAGTAGGTCAAGCATGACAGCAGTATACCATGAAGTCTTCAGGCCCGCGAGCTAACAAGATACTTCCGAACCTGTTAAGATTATGAGATGCAGGGACACTCTAGACGACGAGAACATCTTACCGAGACTTCACCGGCAAGAACCAAGGAAAAGTCAAGGAACGATGAATGCAACGGACAAACAATGAAAGCGAATGAGCTCAACGTGTACGCATTAACCTGCTCCTCGGCTGTCCTGATGTGATGTCATACGGTATAACCTCCAATAACCGAGATGAGAACTCATGAAACCAAGATAGCTGGCGAGCAGGCATCCGACATACATGTATAGTCCATAAAATGAGGAAGTATGCATGTTTCGACAATCATCCTCGTTTCTTGGTTGCACTAGGAGGCGGTGGAAGGAGAGGTATTCCGCCATCGGATGTTCCAGAACTTCCCGAACCAAGCAAACTGCTGGTAGTGGGAAGCCTACTGCGTCCTGGGATAGCGATAGAAAACGTCTGTCCCTCCTTCAGACTATAATCTTTCTTGGGGCCAACTGGCACATGAGGAGAGGATTCATCCTCCGACTCTTCTTGTTTCAGTTTTGCCCTGAAGCGCCTGAGAAAAGTCGTCAGTGACACATTAACAAAAAGTTGCGAAGTTTACTTCGAGTAATCCTGCAGTGCTACATCTAAAATGTATTGTATCAGCGAATTTTGTCAGACAAATGATGTCACGTACTGAAGTCAAAGCTGTCTGTGCGCTCTGCGAAGCCCAGCCCAATGTACGCCTTCTTCCCCGCGTCTTCAACTCGTACTACAAAATAACGGGACGAGTCTAGAACAGCCTCAACGGATGGACGCGATGGATCGTATTCAGCTCTGGCAAACACTGCACGAACTTGTCAGCTCGGAGAACCAAGGCATGTGAAAGACCGCACAATCCCCTGCGAGAAGATATGGTTGGGTCAGGTTGATGTTATGTGACCATCATCAATGCATCATATCGCACCAGTTTGTGCATCCTCGAATTGTAGCGCCACACCCTGAGACTTCTCGACGATCCTCAGGCGGCCTTTCCAGAGTGGCTGCGCTAAATCGCCCCAGTCATTAGCACGGTGCCCTTCGTTCTTTTTGAGTGGGGGAATCTTGTATACTTGCGATTCGATCAGCCAGATATAGCGGCAGTGATGTGAATGTTACCAGATATCTCGCGAGCAATATAGAGGATAGACTCAATCTCTTCCTCGATGTCCATTGTGGACGCAGTATACTGATTGAAGTAGAGGATGGGTGTATGTAATGCAGGAGGCAGCTCTGTACTAAGCGCCGAACACAACAAAGGCAATCGACGGCACGCGACTGGGACAACTGTGAATATACATAAAGCCATTCGAATACATCTTTTTCAACGACATCATGGCCGGACCGCCAACCCCTCCACCCACCACAGCCGCTGAATTGCAGGACGAGGCAAGAGGAAACGCGAGTAGTGAACCTATCCCTCCTCCTACAGCTACCATCGGCCCTCCATCCAAAGAGGATTCATATCAGTATATCTTCCCAACGATCGCAGATTTAGCAACACAATCCGATTTTCAAGGCCTTATTCAGGCTGCTGAGCACAGTGACCTTAATGTATGCTCCTCATAGACCTAGAACAGGATCATTCCTTACAAGTTTTTCAACGCGCAGGGAGATGTTGATAGCGATCGGCGAAACACACGTCTGCTGGTCGTCGCCCCATTGGTTCTCGCATACCTGATCATTGACGATCTGTAAGCTGGACACCGACAGAACAACAAGATCAGTATGCAAACTTACCTTGCCACTTTCACCTAGACCACCTGCTCGATATGCATTGACGCGACTTCCCGAAGGCTTAACGTCCACCCCCCTTGTCAAAGCTTTGATTGATCTCGTCGCGTCCACTTGGGATAGGAAGCATGCCAGTGTATATTCTCGAGCGGAGAGCTTGTTCAACCTGGTTCATCAGCCGAACTTTTTCAATGAGAAATTGGCCTCTGTAATTACAGGACTGATAGAAGCCTTTGTCGGTTCGTCTGTCTCCATGCTTCTGAGTAAGAATTCATTCAACACCAATGCAGAGTCTTTCCGCCAACGAACGTTCTTGTTATTGTCGAAGGCGTACACTTCTCTACCACTCGCGCTGGCGGAGATATACCTTGGTTTGAAAGTCGACCTACTACTTCCCAGTAGGTGGTACAAAACCACTTCCGCGATTTACACGCATATAACAACCTTTGCAGTTGCAAATCATGCGCAATGGTCTTTTGATCCTTCTACTAATATTCTCATACCGCAACTCGCAAATACTGCAGTCTCCACAACTCCTGAGCCTAGTAAGAGCTTCATCATGTCGTCCCTTCCTCCAAGTACTGATGACCTTCCCATCTAGCATTTTCCTCCCTCTCGACATTCCATTTTGTTGCCGACAGTGTGGCCAAGCTCGAGCTGTAGGGCCGGGGCTCTTCGATCCCAGAATCAAGGTAGCACTCATAAGCATGATCATCTGCAGCAGCAGATGTCAGAGAAGGATCGTGCATTCCCTTTCAATGGAGCAGCCTGTTAATTGTAGCGAGGTTGGTGCGGAGCGATCTGGCAAAGAACGGTCTTGGCAGGTTTGTGAATTGAGGCCGTTTTCGTACAAGGCTGTTCAGATAGGCCGACCGATTTTCTAAATCGAGCCTTGAGTGGCGCCTGAGCCATGTAATGTCATTGTAAGAGACTGGAATGGGAGTAAGAAGCCGACGGTGGCGAGTTTGTCGTATTGAAAAAACCGATTTGGGCAGTCTAACGGGTTTCGTGCGCGTAAATCTGGATGATTTGGTGAACTCTGAAGGATCCAGATGGAATTCCTCGCCCGATAGATAACGAAGATTTTGATAACGAATTTGTTGAGCAATTTTGTCAAATGTCTGTTATACGTATGGAAGGATGATGGAATCAATTAGCTTGGACCACCACTGAAAATGGACGGACGGACCTCCATCCGGTCTTGTATAAGTCGTTTCAACCGTGTCAACTCGGACGGATTGACGGTGAACTTCGTGTACAGGTTCGTTGGTTCCAATCCTTTCCGGACAACGGGAATACCCAATATAAATGAACCACTGGAAGCTCGCCATCGGGGAAATGTACGGAGAGGCTCTACCCCAGGCCAATATATGCCGTGTCCGAGGGGAAGCCCGAACAACTGCGAAACCGGACTTAAAACCTTGAAAAAATTCCGACTGTTGCCGAATGTTGTTAAATAACAGACGAGGTATTCATCGTCACCTAGGTTCTCAAGAATGACGCAATATCGACCGCTTTCCTTGCGTCTCCACCTCTCGATGGGCAACAGTTGGTAGCCTTTCTGGACTAACAGCTCTCGGAAGAGGTCCGCAATGCTGGCATAGTGGTATGCGAATTCGCCGGGCTTGAATGTAACATCTTGTGCTTTTGCGTAGCCTTGCCTGGATGACAAGATATCCAAATGAAGTCGAATGCGCTCCCAATAAGGATCCGCTGACATGAAGCGTGGTGGGTTTGTAGTATGCCGCAACTGTACTGAAAGGCAACTCGATTTAATTTAGCGGATCAACTCAAGAAAGTGGCATATACATACCTGAAAGACCTTTCTAGTTGGCAATGGACTCGAGTTGTGCAGGTCGCGTCAGCTACTCAAGGGAGGCCCTGCCTTCGACTTGAGCACAATTGGGTATCGAGCATGTACGAGTTTGCATTCAAGATCAATCTATGTTGTGATCCTTACGTAAGGATCGCTTAATTTGTTGTTCCAGTCCAAATCCAGTCTACGTCGACTTTAAAGTTTACGCTGATCGTCGGACCACCATACTTAACTTTCAACAAACTTTCAAGTCTTCAATTGCAAGTACATAAAGCGAGATTGATCTGACAAATAACCGTACCGAGCTCACAGTTCCCAAATACTCGCCCCTCACAAACCTAATCCGCTAACCTGGACCCCTCGGAAGCCCTACATTGGCATGGATATCAACGTTAGCATCAGTGAAGCTTCAGGGGAAACGATTGACACTACGATCTCAACCACGCAAGTGCGACTATGTATAATTCTCTCAATCACAATGTTCAATGTGACATTGTATGTCAGGTTCGAATGGATGACACTGAACGATGGATCCAGCTGCAATTCAGTTGGTCAGGAAAACCGTACACGCTGGACGTTGCGGAATCAGACAGGTTGGGTGCAATCTCAAGTCAGGATCGATCAACTACTTATGTGACTGTCGATCCAGGGTATTTGACCTGAAGGCAACTTTGCATGCTATGACGAAGGTTCCTCCTGAAAGACAGAAAGTCCTCGGTTTAGTGAAGGGGAAATTACCGCCCGATCAAGGACGAATGTGTGTACTGCGGAAATCTTGAGTCTGTCTCAGTCTTATAGATAATATTTAGTGCCGATTTGGGCCTGGTCGCTGGCAAAAAGTTCACTCTCATTGGCACACCGGAAGGAGACGAAATCAAAGATCCTCACCGTACGTCTGACTCTTTTGTGTACATCACTTCTTTGACTGACCGTGAGGCTATAGAATTAGAATTTCTCCCGGATGTGGTGAACGACCTCGATGTTGACTTCTCTGACAATATAGCAGCAAGTGCTGCCTACAAGAAAGACCAACGGAATATCAGGAAAGTTAAGGAAGCTACAGCGAAGTTGGAGGTCAACATTATACATCCACTACGGTATGGGAAGAAGCTGCTGGTTCTAGACCTGGACTATAGTGAGATGAATTGCATTCTTTCTTTAGTCGTAAACATCTGACTTGTTTCAGCCATACTGGACACTAAGCCACTGACGTCGGGTGGTCTTCCGCCCGCCGAGTGTGCGAGACCCCGCCTGCACGAATTTCTGGAGGCAATATATCCGCATTATGACAGTACGTATCCGAATTTATGGATAAGGTCGCGTGGCTGATGCAACTCAAGTCTGTATTTGGTACACCGTTCAATTTTGCTGCTGATATTACATCTGACTGTCCAAGGAATAAGGTCGCAAACTAGCTGGATATGGCTTGAAACAAAGCTGGTCGAACTTGGCATGGTTGGCTCCGACCGTAATTACCAGGTGCGTTTGTGTGGCACTTTCTTGCGACTTTTCCTAACGCCTGTGCTAGATATCATTTGGCAAGCTCGTCTTTAACGAATTTTCTTTGAAGTATCTGAATTCTTTTTTTCAGTCTTAGATAAAACGTGTATGTTTACCGTCTTTACTGAACGGGATGGAAAGCCCTGGACGCATTCGGTCAAAGCCCTCCAAATCATCTGGAATCACTTCCCACAGTTGTGCGTCCACTTTTCCACATCTCTTGCGGGAAAGTATTGAATAGAAGCATCGTAGCGATGCAACGAATACGATCCACGTTGATGACCTCGTACGCGGTGCATGAATGCCGAGAACCTTGATGCTAACCTCCAGCTCTTAGAGTCGCAATTTCGCTCTGAACCCGAAAGAAGGTCTTAAGATCCCAGCTTTTAAGAAAGCCCACACTGCGGAGGGAATGGCGGACCGTGAGCTCGACAAGCTGGCTCGGTATCTATTGCACATTGCTCCTGTTAATGACTTAAGGACGCTCTCGCATAAGGTAAGCATTGGCTGCCTATTATTGAATGCTCCATCTAAAAGCATTTCCTCAGGAATGGAGACACATCGTGAGAGGCTTGCCACGGCCTTGAACGGGTCGATGTGAAAGAATACATACCCTGGACCGCCACTCATTGATCGGGGGTTGGTAAATCCATTTGTGACGTGAAATGGCGATCTTTCCCTTGAATCAAGCGGTTTATGAAATTGCACATATACCACTGAATACCACTGTACGCTGCAATTGACACGCCTAAAATTCATCCATTTTCTTCGGTGTTAACTCAGGAATTTATGGCGCCCGAGTTGATCGCATCCCATGCATGGCGTTGTTTGGCAAGGGCCTTGTGGAAGCCGTTGTTCCGACCTCGGAGCAGCGAGAAGTGGCATTCTTTCCCTTTGATATATATACCAAGTACATTGTCGTTTCAGCCTCCAGGTCACCTCGGGCCAAACCACAGCAAAGCGGAGCATCAAACTCGAGTCATAAATGCACACCGCCTCAAAACTGAAGGAGTAATCAATATTCCCGGATACACCGACTTAGTTATCACGCTCGCGTTTGTTTAAATGCAGCCGGTAAGAGGAGCTGTTGCTTTCCGACGTGCCCCCATACGCATCAGCCTCCGTCCCAGGATCTCCAAGCACCGCAGCCGCCTGATATCTCTCTCGATGAGTGCTGCTCCTTCAGCAGAGGCCCAGATACCTCGACCTTCTGCGAGTCTCGTGATCGTGAATGCCCGAAATGAGATCTTGTTGGTTCATCGAAATCCTCAAGCTCGTCACTTTGGCGGCGTGCATGTGCGTTATATTTACTCGTAATGTCACATAGGGCTGAATCCGTACCTCCTAGGTTTTTCCAGGAGGGAATCTCGACAAGAAGCAAGATGAATCTTTGGTCATAACAGCTATTCGGGAGACTTTTGAAGAGTCTGGCCTTTTATTGGCATCGTCGTCTTCGGACCCGCCCACAGCGCTTTCCGGCGCTTTCCGTGACGAAGCACGGTTTGATATCCATTCGCAAAAAATAAACTTTCAGACGTTCCTTGCGGAGAATCACTTGACAGCAGATATTCATTCACTGTTACCCTTCACACAATGGATCACTCCTGTTAATACGCTACGGTTTGTAAATAGAAATCTACATGCAATGGACTGCGTCTCACTGAAATCCCTTTAGACGGTTCCACACACAGTTTTTTGTTGCCTTTCTTCCTGCTGCACCTTCGGCAGGGTTTTCATCAGGGGAGAAACAAGAAAGAATTCCCAAACCTGGTAAGGCCAAGACTTTAACGTCACTGGTATTATCCCTCTCTAACGCGCCTCATTTCTAGATGGTGGACAGGAGGTTGTGTCGGCACGTTTCCTTCACCCAGAGGATGCTTTGGCCGAGTTTCGCGAAGGGAAAATTACATTTATGCCTCCTCAGGCTTACCTTTTGACAACCCTTGCCGGAATACTCCAAGGCAGGGTGAATACACCTGAGCAAAGGCAACGCGTGGAAGCATTGTCGAAAGGTCTGTTTGGTCGTATGGTTATTAATCCCCTCCGATTGGGAGCCCCGGACGAGAATGGCTGGACCATCTTGACTTATGAAGGCGACGAAACTCGTGGGGGCTCCAGGGGCCGACTACATCGAGTTTTGGTCAAGGTCGGCAAAGCTGGGGTTAGTTTGAATTTGCTTAAAATTGTACATGAAGCTGATTGGCGTCTGCCAGATTACGTCTGAAGTTGTGTTACAGCGGAACTTTGATATCTTCACTGAGATCGAGCCACAAGCCTTTGCGATTCCGTCTAAATTATAGGTTGCTCGATTTAACGAAGCTTTTTGTTATCTGTGCGCTAGCTCTTGACTTACTATACTCAAGTACTGAATACTCATCGAATCTGTATAAATCACATTAAGTTCTGTAATTGATAACACTTTTTCACGATTAATTAGGATGTAAGTATAACGGCGAGATGGCAGTACTACGTAGAGGCTACAAATCGAAGCTTGACAGCTCAAGAACCCAGGATATGGGGAGGGGAAGATAAGGCTACAAATGTATCAGTCGAGAGGTGGAGTCGTAAATTAGTGGTGCAAGAGAAATTGGTAGGAAAACTAAAATAGGAATTGTTGGTGTGGAACGGTGTAAGTTTAGAATTCTAGATGCCGTAGACCTGGTAATCATACTCAACACTCTGACCCCAGAAGCTGGGATCACAGGCTCCAACAGGAGCCTCACCGGATCCTCCAAGTTTAAGGGCATGCACATCGGAAGACGTTGCGGAAGTCCAATTCGGAAGACCAGCGACATTAGGATTTCCATTCGCAAGGAATGCCTTGTACCGCTTTTGCACCTCAGTGACAAGGGCAGACTGCGCAGCTGTGGGATTACTGATGGTGCCGAACTAGACGAGGAGACGGAAAGTCAGCGCTCGGTCTCCATCGTCGTCCAAAGAAGGCAGTAACATACCACAATCTGAATATCATCTTGATGACAAACGTTGCCAGTCTGTGTGCAGAAGGGCACGGCATCATTACCTGGGTAAGAAGCGCCAACCTGATATTCTCCTACGTAGGCGGTACCACCGTTCTGGACCCAACTCCTGGCAAAGGTCCAGCCAGAGCATTTCCAGAGGTAGTCCGTACCCACGAGCTGCAACTGGGCTCTCGCATCAACGGATCCGCCCAATCCGGGGGTCGGAGGGTAGTGAGGGGAAGACACAATTGTGTCGGTGCGTTCGGAACCAAATGTCGCTTCACACACGGGCGTAAACCAGTCGCCAGGGATCGCAGAGGGGAATTGCGAGTATATGGCAACCCCAGCTTCGTGGAGAACGGATGAAACGAGAACTGGTTTATTCACTGAGGGGAAGGGGGCGGTAGAGTCCAAGGTTGAAGTGATGAACGAGCCATCACGAACAGGACGGATGGGTTGAGCCGGCCCGGTCGAGGGATCGAGACTTGGCGCAGTATTGTACAGCTGCTGCTGCGTGTCAAGGATGGTGCTCAGAGACAACGAGTTCCAACAAGATGTTTCGGTGGCACCGCAGTTGATGAGGCTGTTGTACTTGGCCTGCAGCGTCTGCTGGGTAGCAGAAGAGAGGAAGCCGTAGTTCTGAGTCGCCAAACATGAATAAAAAAGGTGACGTGTAGATAAGTTTGGCATACCATGGGGTCAGATTGCAAGATAGCCGATTTGAACAAGGAGGACGCTGAGGGAACAGCTAACAATGCTCTGATCATGTTGGCACCGCTGCTTTGGCCGGCGAGAGTGATCTTCGAAGTGGAGCCGCCAAACGCAGGAGCCACTGTCCTCCAGAATTTCAATGCGTTGACAACGTCCTTGACTGCGAGGTTCGTGGTGCCATCAGGTGACATGAACCCAAGCTAATGTTCTATCAGCCACGTAACCTGGACACAGATAGTGTGGCAACATACTGCTCCCAGACGATACTGCACGACGGCGACAATAGAGTTGGTAGCAATGGCGAGTTTCGAACCATCCAGACCAGGACCTGTGGCGGATCCGACGACGAACGAGCCACCGTGAAGCCTGAATTCGGAATCAGCTCGTGATCTCTCGCAATAATTAAATGCAAACTTACCACATGAGAGTAGGTGCATTGCTGGACGACGTCAGACTGGGCGGAACATATAGTACTATCGAAAGACAGTCCTCCGTGTACGCTGAGGGATCCACACCCGATTGAGGGCAGGCGAGAGGCAAAGTGGTTTCATTAACGGAGCCATTCCTGAACAAAGTATTAAATTTCGGTGAATTAAGAGGAATAAGATGATGTTTTACGGAAGATTCCAGGTTGACGCGAGCGTGGAAGGGGCCCATCGATTGGCAGTCCCATACTTGACAGTGAACCTGTTCGCACCAGCGGGATCTGCGGTACCGCGCGCAATGCCGAGAGCGGTCTGCACGATCAGCGCGCTGTTTCCAGTACGAGGACAGAGGAATTTCTTGATGATCGGGAGCTGGCAGAGCAACTGTTTGGGGTCGAACTTGGGGAATTGCAGACGCTCATTGGGAAGCGGTGCCGCCCACGAGGTTGAGACGAGAAGACAGGTGAAGAGAATATTGAGTGCAATCATGACGACTGTGAAAGGCAAGCCGAAGAAAGACTGCTAAGCACCAGAGAGATGTGGACTGCAACTGGTGGAGAAACTTGAAGGAGCGTGGATGTTTAAATACTTTCCAGACGATGCTTTCGCAAAAACAGCCAGGCACTAGGAACACGGAAGAAGAGAAAACAGATGGAGAGCAAGATGGAAAGGAAGATGGAGGCTGAGCCATTTTTCAGGGTTCTGTTGCGTTTTTTGGGTGACATGAGGACAATGCCGTCCGAATCAGGAAGCTTCGTCGGGGCAAGTACGGCGTTTAACGCGATCACTGTCCGATCACTCTCATCAAACCACAACATCCCTTGTTCCTTTCTGAGCTACACATCTCTCCTCGAGGCTCGCCCCCATATGCTGTCTATCCAAATCGTTCATCGATCGTCCTTGTTCTTCATTGGCGCCGTGCTGCGAATCCAGCATGCTTTCTCTGACTTCCCAACGCGCTCCAGCGATGCCAAACCATTGGCCTTATTCTTTATCGGTGCATTCAGCATCCATAATGTCGCGCGAACAGTTTCCCTAGGCCGAGGAGGATGACGGGTGAGAATTGGAAGGGCTACGACACTTCGCCGTACTCCCAAAATCAGGTGTCTATCTCCATTCCAGTGCCCACTGGCATATGATGCTGAGACCGTCTGCTTTGACTTTTGAAGGCTTGTACCTAGAAGCTGTCAGCTCGGCCTTGACCTTCTACCTCTCTTTCTGATTTCCCCATGTCAAGGTACCATTGGTCGGAAATTTGCTCGGTCGACTGTCATTCACTTGATTCGCGGCGGCGTGGACCAGGAAATGCCGAGCAAATCAGAACATCTGGGAACACTTGTGCACTTTCTGAAAGTTTGCGCTGATAAATCGCCGTGCGGCATAATGTGAGGCACGCCAAGAGGCGTCACGGACTATGTACGTACCTGATCATCTCTATGATTAAATACACTCTTTCCAGATAGACGGGACATGCCCTCACATGCCACGCGCTTCATTATCGACTCGTCCCGAGTAAATGCCAGGGCTTCGGAGGCGATGTGATCCGTCGTATAGGGTACACGTTTCTTGCGGGTCCAGTGTTCCCCTTGTAATTTAATAAAGGCATCTACTGCCTTCCAATTTTTCCTTGTAGTAAGAGCCCTTGTGCGTGTTCAAAAATCACAAACCAGATTTGCAAAAGGGTCGCCTTGTACATCCAGAAACATATTTTGAATTTGAATCAACGAGTCCATGGATCAAAATCCGCAACAGGAAGAAAGGCATCGTTTTTACAGATTTTTGCTGAGGCCTGAGGTGTAACAACGGCATACTTACGGAGGTTCAGACATTTCAGGACGTTCCTGAGGCTTCCTGGAGCTTCCTCAGCCTGACAAGGACAATCAGTATTTGGTGTTCTTTGATGCCCTTGTGTTTGTCAAACAATTCCCAATCAGTTTGGAATGAGCGCCGCGGCGCGGTCCAGGATTGTCGACATCATCCCAAGAATGGCAGCCTCAGTCAAAATGTGAGAGGAAATCCCTTCAGCTCCTAAATTACTGCTGAAATCGCTTATAAAGATTAGCTGTGGGATCTGCTGCTGGCTCTATCGGCGAACTCTTTGCCAAAATCAAAGCTATTGACGCGAAGCATGGCAAATTCGATATGGTACTCTGCGTAGGAGACTTCTTCGGGCCTGTGAAAGCATTGGAAGAATCTTCAGACGAGGGAAATGATACCGAAAAGCTGTTGGCAGGAGAACTGGAAGGTGTGCTGCCCGTTTCATTCCCTGACCCTGTTGGAGTTTGCTCACATCGGGCATGAAGCACCGATCGACTGCTACATCATGCAAGGCGAATACCCTCTTCCTGAAACTGTGGTAGCCAAGTTCGCAAAGAATGGTGGAGAACTTTGCAAGAACGTTTTTCTCATGAGTGAGGGCTATCCAACTTTTGCTTCACCTGTCCTCATTAGTCTTAGACAAATCTGGGATTATAACGACAGCAAATGGGCTACGCATTGCATGCTTGGGAGGAGTCTACGACGCGAACATCTACTCTTCTGCCGAAGCCGCTCCAGTAGGTCTGTTCCACTCTTCACCGGTCGCAACTCACCGTCTCTGACGTACCGCAGGGATTCTTGTCCCCCTTCTTCAGCTCTCAGACCATGGACCGCCTTTTATCTAACACGCTGGCGAAGACAGTTTCAACTCAAAATTACAAGTCGTTAGCTGCAATTCAATCCGCTGCATCCTCTTCACAACTCATCGATATCCTCATAACCAACGTGTGGCCCGCTTCCATCACGCAATTATCCGCTGCTCCACTTCCAAGCCCAGATCTCACGTCTTCTGGTGTCCCCGTTCTAGACGACGCAATAAGACGCACCAAACCGCGCTATCACTTTGCAGCTGCTGGTGGTAAACCACCACAGTTCTGGGAACGAGAACCCTATGTCTGGGATGATGAAGAAGGCCGTGTTTCGCGTTTCATAAGTCTTGGAGCCTTTGGTGGCGAGGCTCCCACAGGAAAGAAACCAAGGGTACTTCTTCCCTCCATACATCCAATAGTTCTTTAAAGGCTAACGACCATTCAAATCAGTGGTTCTACGCATTCTCACTTGCCCCAAATATCCCGGGCGCCGTTCCGCGTCCTGCTAATGCAACGAAGAACCCTTTCCGAGAATCGGCACCTCGTAATGCGAAACGTCCGTATGAAACTGCAGGAGAAAATTTTATCTTTGGTAACGTGCGACAACCGATCAAGCGTAGTCGGATTGGTGAGTGCCCTTTGTTCTGCATATAGAAGAAAACTCACTTGCAAGTCAGTGGAAGGTGAGCCTGGGAAGCCGCCACCTGGATACAAGTGTCGTAGATGCGAGTCTACTGAGGTATGTTTTCTTTTTTGAGAGCGTGATGTTGTTTATTTGACACTTTGATACCTTCTTCCAGCACTTTATCAACGAATGCCCCGAAAGGGTGAAGCCTCCAGATAGTTATATTTGTAAAATTTGCCATGCAGTAATCATCCTTATTTGCCAAGTTTGTCGGCATCTGATCATATCCCTAGCCAGGGCACCTTGTTCGAGACTGTCCGACTAGAGATGCGGTCGGTGATACAGGCGGGCGAAAGCCAAAGGAAGGATATGTGTGTCGTGCGTGTGGAAGTGATGCCCATTATCTTGATGATTGTCTGGTTGCGAACCAACGTCCGGTGCAAACCGAGCGACGAATTGGCAAGCGTGGTCCGCCAAAGGAGATAGGACGTAGGCTCATACCATACTAAATGCACAACTCGACATATACTCATGTCCGTCCAACGTTCTAGCGGACGAATGCTGGTTCTGTCTTTCTAATCCCAATCTTGCGTAAGTACCCTTTTCACAAATCTGCTGCGAGAGCAAGGCTGACAGTCTCTGCAGAAAGCACCTCATTGTGGCAATTGGTTCTGAATGCTACGTGACGCTGCCCAAAGGACAAATAGTTCCTACCCAGTCGGCGGCGGATGCGGACCAGACTCTCGTTCCTGGAGGAGGCCATGTCCTAATTGTGCCAATCACTCACTACCCAACATACACCGTCATTCCGCCTGACCTTGCCCCTCCCATAATCGAAGAAACCGAGAAGTGAAAAACGCCGCTTCTTCGGCTTCAACAATGCTAATACAGTAACCTCTTCCCTTCCCATAGGTTTAAAAAGGCTTTGCAGGCAATGAACGCTAAGCATGGTGCCACGACAGTCTCGTTTGAAGTGGGCCGTCTGAGTGCTAAGGGTGGGCACGCACATGTGCAGTGTGTCCCCTTGCCGCTGAGCCTGAAGGACAAGGTTGAGGGGGCTTTTACTCAAGAAGGGAGCCTACTCGGCATCGATTTCGAGGAAGACCCAGGTGCGGCATTGGAGGCATGCGCGGGCGGGCGAGGCAACTATTTTCAAGTGGATCTGCCGGATGGGAGAAAGATGGTGCATCTAATGAAGGACCATGTACCATTTAGTATCCAGTTTGGGAGGTGAGCAGACAGGCGTCTCGTTTCGTCGCAGGAGATCGACGGCTGATGACATTATAGACAAGTGTTGGTGAACCTTATGGGTATGCCAGACCGGTTGGATTGGAAGGCGTGTATGTTGCCTGAGGAGGAAGACAAAGCCGACGCGCAGGCTTTCAAAGCTGCTTTTGCGCCTTTCGATCCAAGCGCATAGGCAGCCACGCGATAACAACACTTTTACGACCTTCACAATGATGTATAGCCAATTTAGACAAATAGGTTAAGATTACAAGATGAAGGTACTAGCGATGGCATCTTGTTCGATAGGGCATTGTGCTTTACACCCAAAAGAAAGAGTAATAGCATATAAGCTTAAGACCAGGCCGTCTATGTCACTAGATCAGTCGGCGTCACGTGTCCTCTACTTGTAATGTGGCAACGCACTGTAGTAGAAGCTGTGGAGCTCTGAAGAGACGCATCTACGTTCGCTACTTGAATATCAGGGTTCCCATCCAAACTCTTTTTGTAGCTATAGAATCAAGAAGGTTACTCGAAAGGTCAAGGTCTATGGTAGGTGTAATCACGCACTTGTGACCGATGCCTTCAAGGCCACCCTTTTTTGCCTTCTTTAGCACTCGACCAATAGCATCGAGTCCTTCGTGCAGCTGATTTAGAATAAAGGCCAGGAGAATAACCGAGCTGACTCACCTCTATCCAGATCCTCCAGCGGAGGACCGAAAGAAAGACGAACAAAGTGATGACAAGGCGAGTTGAACAGGTTGCGACGATGCGCTGGGTTGATGTCAAAGAAGATACCAGGAATGACAATCGTCTGTTCCTTCAGCAGCTCTTCAAAAAATGTCTGTCACGGGAGCACGGTTTGAACACAGTTCTTGGAAGGGAACAGGTCCGCATACCAAGCCATTATTGAGAGGCTCTGGAAGCCTTTCTAGATTGAGCCAGATATAGAATGTGCTTGAGGGGGGGATATCGACATCGAGATGGAGCTCGCGGAGTCGAGCAAGGACGTGATCGCGCTTCATTTTGAAGTGTTTCTGTAGGGCGACCTGGTGTCAGGTGAAATATTAGGCCAGGCATACCGAGAGCTGTACAAAGAGGGTTTTGCCTTTTCGACTGCAACTCGGGAAGGCTCCAAAAGGGAAATAGCGGCCAGTTGCATTCTATAATGACGGGAGAGGGATGTGAATGGCGCGCTCTTAAACTCGCACTGTGAACGACTCACGGGTGATTTGCACCGCCATCAAGGAAGGAGCCTAGGGAATATATTAGACAAAATATATATGTTGTCAGATTTTTTCAGACCTGACTGAGAAAGAGCGGTTATCAAGTTCTTGGGTCCCACGACCCAGCAAACCCGCCAGCCGGGAAGGCGCCAATTCTAATGTGGATCAGCTACCTCGATATCTGTAGGTACAAGTGCGCAAACCTTAGTGAGTCCGTCGATAATGATCATTGAGTCATTGTTGACATCCTCGACGTATCTGGCTGAAGAAACTGACTTTCCATAGTCGTTTTCGTTCTCGGGGTAGATGTACCACGAGTAGAACTTAGGTCAAATTATTAGTATTTACTACTGACAGTACACTCGTATAAGGAGTGCTCACTTCGTCTAAGATAACAGTCGTGCCCTCTCTGCTAAGTGAAACGAGTTCTTTCAGATCGTGACCCCTGTTGAAAGAGATTTGTTAGGCTACTCATAACTTCGAGTCACCGACTTTACTTGATGACCTGTCACTTTGATGAGAGGCTTAGCATTGAAGATAGAATATGAGGCGTACTTGGCCAGTGGGATTACGGGGATTCGAGGCTAAGATTACAGCCAAACCTTGGGTCCGAATGTCTTTCTAAGTTTAATAACAAATAACATCTATTAGTGACAAAGGGTAAGTCAAAAAAAATCAGGCAGCGCGAACTTTGGTTTGTTCAATGTCAAGTCGATACTTAGACTTAGCATCAAGACTATAAGGAATACATGAGGGTAGTTTGCGGGATGAAGGAATTGACCCCTACGCGGTGGGGACAGGCACAAGACGCTTGAATGCACTAAGGACCTGATCATAGGCTGTGTAGTCGGGAATCTGATACGACTGTGTAGCAACAACAAGGTTAGCCACAATCCGAAATCCAACAAAATGGCTCACTGTGTAGACATCGCCGATGACGGCCGCAACACGGGAAAGGCCTGCACGACCCCCAGGGACGATGCAAACGTTCTCATAGGTGTATTGACTAGCTTTTCCCTTACGATAAGTGTCGTTGTACAGGTTGGCTACGGCTTCTCTGAGGGCTGTTTTGAAAGAGGTAGACGCCGTGTTAGGGTGTTGATGTGAGAATGGGTTGGACATACCCTTGACTCCAGTGGTCGGAGCATACTCCAAGGAGTCCAAAGGCATAGGAATAGCTTCAGGACGAGAAGGAGCATTGGGAATGGGCCCCACCTCTGGAGCACCTTGTCCAAGGTTTGCCCAGTCGTGAGAGCTAGCATAATTGAAACCATTGGCCATGGCTCGATCAGAGCAATATATGACACCAGTGCTTCCGGGGTGCTCGATACCCGGTACAGTCTCTTCATCCTGAGCTGAATGATCAGGGGCAGCCGATAATGCGCGATGACGTCATAAAACATACCGGGTTTACGGTCTGGGGAAGAACGCCTTTGGGCATATGGCCCCCTGCGTGTCGAAAAATCTGGAAATCAAGGACAAGACGTTAGTGTATATGTTCCTCAGGTCAACAACAATCGACGCACTTGATGGGCTTCCGATTCCTTTTCATGCTTGTAGTGTTTCATGGCATCGCGAACCTGGTCAACGATATTGGTAAAGGACTTGACACGGGGGAGGTGGAAATGCATAGCGATATGAGGAAGTCTATGAGGGATTTGTAGTAGATATACAACATACCACGCGTTGAAAGCCAGGAGGTGTGCTTGAGGGCGCCCAGTCGTCGTTGGACATAACGTAAAACGCTTTGAGATCGATGGCGAGTAAAGGATGGACTACACGAGGATGTGTGTCGATGGTTGAGACTTGCATCACATCCTCACTCGCCACCGCCTTACACGTCAGGCAAAGTTCAGGCTATTTTTAGTCATGCGAGTTCTCATGTGAGGCTAGGATCTGACGAGAATATTACTTTTGTCAGGCTGCAGACTCACCGGTAAATCGCCGTGTCCATGTCTGAAATACAGCAATTCTTAGTTATGCGTTTCTGTCGTAGAGTAGGCATACATACGAGTACTATTAGTGAAGATCTGATTTATCTATCTAAACAAACGCGCAAAGATGAGGGAATTTAGCGGCTTGAGTAGATATGGTCGATCGGGTGGTTGGGATTTGGGAATGTTGAAGGCATTGAAGAGGTCGCCAAGAAAGTCACAAAGTAGAATATCTGATCAGTTAGATCAGCCTCGAGGGGTCGGCAGCTAACGTCGGCTGCTACACATTAATCTCCTCACCTTGTTCACTGTTCTTCTCAGCATGCTCGTATCTATGCATCTTGGAGTTTGAACATCGTGGCATATACATGCGTTGCCACTATGATGGGTCAGTCAGCGGCTGCGCAATCGGGTCGAATGCCGATGTCCAACAGCCGCTCGTCCACACGGATCCATATCAACTTGACCCGGATCTTCAACTCCTTCTGAGCACTTAATACGCCTGAGCGCCAACTCTTGCCAACTTCTTCCATCTCGCGTCTATTGTCCTCCTCTCTAAGTCGAGTTTCACCCAGCACTTCTCTTTTGTTATGGCTACTATATCGCGATTCCTAGCCGAACCCAAGACAGCAACAGTGAGTTTCTTATTGTCTGGCGTAGAACGTACTTAAACATTCATTTCAGATAGTAGGCTGTCCCTTCAGGCATGTTTCTTTCCATTACACGTCGGGGATTGCGATTTGACGCATTTCCGGAATGCAAACAGTGGTGGTCAAGTGCGTGTCCAATTAGATTTTCCAGGGAACTAACCTCTGATACACCTAACAGCCAAGACTCGGCGTCGACAAAGGCCCCATTCACCTAGTGGAAGCAGGTCTCATTGATCAGATCGCTGAGCTGGGTTGGAAAGTCAATTTCGATGGACATCACCAGTTTGAAGAGGTGGATATCACGGTAGACCCGCCTATTGGAATCCTGAAAAATCCGCGCCTGGTGTCCCGTGTCACAGAAGCTGTATCCCAGGCCGTCAGTTCTCATGCTAAGAAAGGAGAGCTACCTGTCACCCTTGGGGGTGATCATTCATTGGTCTGTCGTCATCACGCAGTCTCTGAAATGTAAAGCTCACCTAGTGAGACAGGCGATGGGCACAATTTCCGGGACGTTGAGGTAAGTGGGAATGTCCCAGGGCTACAGACTTGCACAAACTTAAGCTTCGCAGCGTGTATCCCGAAACATGTGTCGTCTGGGTCGATGCTCATGCTGACATCAACACTGTGGAATCAACTGACTCTGGTGCGTTTCAGCCGCCATTTCATCACTATGACTCTAGGTGTTTATCAATATTGGATAGGAAACATCCATGGCATGCCTGTGTCATTCCTGCTGGGCATTGGCGGCAAGATTCCGGAGTTTTCTTGGGTAAAGCCACTTCTGAAAACGGAACGCCTTGTATACATTGGATTGCGTGATGTTGATGCAGGCGAGAAGCATATTCTTCGTGAGAACAACATCAAGGCGTTCAGTATGCATGAGGTCGACAAATATGGAATCGGGAAGGTCGTCCAGATGGCCCTCGACCATGTTAATCCCAACAGGGATCTTCCTATTCATCTGAGCTTTGATGTAGATGCATTGGATCCAACCGTTGCTCCATCGACTGGAACTCCTGTGCGCACGGTTGCTATAATGACATTTTGTCTTCGTTAATTAGGCCATTTATAGGTTCGTGGGGGTCTCACTTTCCGAGAAGGTCACTATATTTGCGAGGCAATTAGCGAAACAGGTCTACTCATTGCACTGGATATAATGGTGAGAACGATCGCTTTACTTGACTAGTCATACTCTGACAACATAAACAGGAAGTCAACCCTTCCCTCGCAGACGCTGTCAGCGTTCAACAAACCGTCGCGGTTGGTTGTTCTCTGGTGAGATCGGCATTAGGTGAGTGGCATCTTTTATGTCTAGTCGAAATTTACAAACTGATGACATACTTATTTGCAGGGGAGACTTTGTTATAACCTGATGTAGCCTTGGGTAAATTCCGGATACTGCTGTATCAATTAGCAGGAATACCATACTTGTGTGTTGTTCGGCCAGATTGATTCCTTTGACAATGTTACGACCGTTTTGCCAGTGCTGCTAAATCTTCGTCTGACTTTCTAACAACAGAATGCCAAATAGGCGCTCTTGATGCGATGACTAGTCCAAGCTTTGATATGAGGTCAGTGCAACGTATACATATTGCAAAGCGACCGTTTGCAATAGGCGCCGCTGGGACCATTGATCGCAGCGTGACTTGCTGTAAATGTCGCTGGCACTGCCCACTATTCTTTGTCGAGGCCAGGTCTCGTGCAAACCGGCCATGCCCACGAAGTGTGTTATGGCTCGCGTCAGTCACAGGCAAAGCGTATCAAATGTCGCGTTCGTGATATCATATAAGGCAAGTCTGTTTCCCTCATTTCTGCCCTCTCTTGAACTGTTTGCCTACCCTTCCGAAACTCCCCTGTCCCAACCACATCTAACGTGCACCGTTCCCTGTTCTTCTTATTACCATCATGTCGATATATTCCCTCGACCGCATCGTGGTACAAAGTACGGTGGAAGATGCTTACCGTCTTCTACGAGCTCTTCCCGTGAAATCCGTTGAGCCTCAGCCTCAGCCCCTGACACTCGTCATGTCGTTCGATCCCTCCAATGCCAGCCGTGGTTCCCCGGGCTCTCCTGACTCTGAGGCTCTTCCTGTCACGCCCTGCGACCTTTTTCCAGACGACGCTCAAATAAAGGTTGCACCGAAAGCAGGTAAAATGAAAGCGCGTCGTCGGAGACTGGCCGTCGGTATATGGTGCGAGCTTTGCAACTATGAGTTAGTTTTATCTCTTTCAACCAGCATACTCCTACAATGGTCCTGACTGTGTACATATATAAGGGCTCACCGATCTGATGTCTTCCGTTGCCACCTTCGAAGTCGAAAACATATAAACAACTTTGCCGAGTTCGAGGTTGCCGGATTGGACACGCTTGACCAGCCGCATCCAAGTGTCGAACCCAACACGCATGCTGAGGTCAGCTACCTTACTCCTTCAAAGACATCCTATCAGCCATCCCTTTTCGAATCCTCTTGCGCACCTGTCCATGGTACCGGTCTTCCTTCCATGCAGCTTCCCACCTGTCCCGCATTGGACGCGGGTCTGGTTTCTGGACCGCCACTACTTGATCATTCCACTGGCTCGCAGACTCCGTCATATTTCCATGAAACTGCGCATCAGCAAGGCTACGGTTTCGTGGATTTATCTGACCCTACGCTTGACATAATGAACGGGCTCGACTTTGGCGCATTCATTAACGCGTTGAACAACATGCCGATACCCGATGCTGCTGGGGGCTCCTCCGCCTCCGCCTCCGGTTCCAACACCACTTTGGGATATGCTGGAAGCCAGCCGGATACTGCTGGGAACACGTACTTTACTCATTATCAATACCTTCCGCCTGACGAGTTTTTGGCTAGCCGTTCTTTAGACGTCGACACCAGCATCGCGAAAGAGTTTGGCCCTCTCGTTGGACTTTTTGGCAACACGTACGACTCAGCATTACTTGCCGCGGATTCGGCTTTCTGTTAAAGATCAGTTGTACTGCATTAATCATTTTCTCGGGTTTTAATCAACACGGCCTTGGTTCATCTTTGTACTGTTCAAAAGGCTGTGTGTTTATGGCATTTGCTGTTACGTCGGATTTCTGTTCGTGTCATGCCTCATCATCATGTTCCACCGTTGTTTCTTGCGTTCACTCGTCTTTCTATAGTTGCGTGCCATTCTCTTCGGACTATTCTATGATTATTTCTGCTGTATATACAAGGTGCTTGCTTTGAAGATGACTGTTCTTCTCAGAATCTTCTCCAAGATGTACAACGACCATAAACAGATACCAGGCAATTCCGAACCTAGCTATCCTGTGCTGAGATGCGCTCTGGCCTTCATGACTGGTAAATGGCAGATCGCGGGTTGATTATTTGTATCCCAAAAAACCATTTGAACGGAGACTGAAACGCAAGGAAAATGTGATGTTGTTACTCATTTGAAACACAACCTTTGGGACACCAGAAACCGATTGTACAGTCATGCCAAAGAGTTTATCATGATCATAGGGTGACCGACTCTGACTGGCAGTAAGGGATAAGGCATACCAATGCTGCACAATGGTTGAAAATGGGACCAAAGTGGGTGGAAACGCGAATTGGCGGGCGTCGCGAAGTGCGTCAACCAGGATGCCTAACAAAGGCAAATAACGCGTTCGATCAACAGAGCTCTGAGCTGGCAGGAGCTGTGCCGTCCCATTCAAGATCTGAGGCGCGTAGCTTGAATGCTCATAAATCATATTGGTACTGTTGAAAATGCAGTACTTGCTACTAGGTAAGGCAACCGTCTGATAAGGATAGATTCCTGTTGTTAAAAGACCGAACTGATCACAAAAATTAGAAGCAACATTTATGTTGAGATGGATCTGATATCACCATAAGAATTTGGAAGGTACATACTGTAATTCTTACGGAAATTCTAGCATGGTGTGGTCAAGGTGTGGTCTCATTGGACAAATTAATCGGGTTGGGTCAGTTCTGATTTATCCTATCATAATGCCCGAAGAGGCCTGAAGATGGATGGAGCTCGCTTGTAGAAAGGAGAAAAAAACAATGACAGCAAGATGACAGTAAGGCTGGAGTCTGCACTGAGAATTAGGCGAACAGTAGGCTTCTGTTGAAGGCTGTCAGTGTTTATGAGAGTACGGTACTAGGTGAATCGAAAATTTGAATGGAAGGTCGTCCGCGGACCAACGGAGGTCCGGCAGATTCTGCTCAACCAGAACGCGTCGTCAGGGTAAATAAGAGATCGGAATTTGCCGAGGAAATGATTTGAGAGGAACATATGTACGCTGGCCAACCCGTGTTCAAGAAGACTCGCAGCCATGGCCCCTTCGAGCTCGTCGTTCGCAGCGACGACCTCGGTTCAAGTTGGTTCGTGCTCGTCATTTATCACGTATCAGTCATCGTTCTGACCCCATTTCATAGCTCTTCGCATTCGCCCACCTACAAACCAGGACTCGACTTCCATTCCCGCTCGTTTTCAACGCTCAGTCATTCAAGCAACTTCCTCAACCTCGATTGCCATCGAGGCCTCGTCAGCCGCCTCAGGCTCTGGCGCTCCGAACGCGCCCTCAGCGGCTTTGGGCTCTGTTCCCAAAAAACAAGTCTTTACCTTTGATCAGGTCCACCCGCCACCAGCAACTCAGTATGATCTTTTCACGTCTACCGCGAAGCCCCTTGTATCCCGGTTTGTTGAGGGTTTTAACTGTACTATTCTCGCATATGGTCAGACCAGCAGCGGAAAGACATTCACAATGACCGGAATCGACCTCGATGCTGACCCAATGGATCCTACTAATGGCATGGGTATCATACCCAGAGCCGTTTCTTCCATCTTCTCATCGGCAAAACAGCTCAAGGAAGAGCATGGTGGTGCTTGGAATTACAGCATCAAAGGCTCTTTCATAGAACTTTACAATGAGGACCTCATTGACCTCCTGAGCCTGGAGGACGTCGGTGGCAAGCGTGAAGTCCAGATTAGAGAGGACAAGGATGGTCACATTATATGGGGTGGGCTTCGTGAGGTGAATGTCCGAAACGCGGGTGAAGTCATGACGTGAGTGTATCTCAGAAGCCACAATTCTTTTTCATCCACTAAGTTCACTATTCCCACACTCAGCCTCCTCAGAAAGGGGACGTCCATACGGCGTACTAACGAGACAGACATGAACGCACAGTCTTCCCGGTCGCACGCTATCTTTTCGTTGACTCTTACGCAGAAGAAATACACAGGCTCTTCGCCGCCTCCACGATCTTCTTCTCCGCTCCCGCCAGGAGGTCGTTCACCTTCGCGCCTGGCGCGTCCAGGTTCACTTTATTCAGTTCCCTCATCTTCCTCGGGCACTCGGGTCAGCTCACCCACCTTCGGTCGACCTGCAACCCCAAGCTTTGTATCCGCTATGGGACGAGGTGGTGGGCTACGACCTGCCAGTGCTCTTGGCCACGCTGGTGAACGTTCTCATGGCGGCGCTGAGGACGATCGTGGCGAATGGGTCACCATCATTTCGAAGTTCCACTTTGTTGATCTCGCTGGATCCGAACGGGTATGACAACAAATCAATTTATACGCATTTTTTCACTCATGTTGTATACAGCTCAAACGTACAGCGGCGGCTGGAGAACGTATCAAGGAGGGAATATCCATCAACAGTGGTCTTCTAGCTCTTGGAAACGTCATATCCGCACTAGGCGACCCTGCACGCAGCAAATCGCACACCGCAACTCACGTTCCTTACCGTGACTCGAAACTCACTCGACTTTTGCAAGATTCCCTCGGTGGTAACGCACACACGCTCATGATTGCCTGTGTGAGCCCCGCCGAGTACAATGTGAACGAGACGATCAATACACTCAAATATGCCAACCGCGCGAGAAATATCAAGAATCGTGCCGTCCTCAACGAACGAGAGGACGGTTGGGACGATGTGGAGTGGCTTCAAGGAACCATCACACGTTTGAGGAAAGAACTTAAGGTTATCAAAGATGGAGGTGTTGTTTCGACGCAGGAGGCCGCTCCAGAGGTTTTAGAAGGCGCTGGCAAGAAGGTGCTGGCACAAATGACACAACTTCAGAATAACTATGAAGATTTGCGGAGTAAGTTCGTCGAGCGAACCGAGGAGCTCACACGACTCCGGAGGGAACTCGGGGAGAAGCAGAGGGGCAGCACAGCTGGAGCTATTGGTGGAACGGCACGTTATGAGGAGATTGTTGGTCCCGTCATCGAGGAGTACGAGAAGACGATTGCAGCAATGGAGGCGGAGTTGAACTTGAACAGGGCGGCTCTACGGCATACCAATGAGATGGTCGAAGAGAAGGAAGAGGAGCTGGCTGCGATTATAGAGCGACATTCTGCAACAGAGCTTTATGTGGAGGAACTCAGAGCTCGGGTTGCCAAACTGACCGAGAGAGAAGCCTCAACCGAGGTATGCTTCCTCACAGGTGTTTTATTCACAGTATTCACTTTGTACAGGCATACGTACGCGACCTCGAGGAGAAGATCAAGACTTACGATGAGTCGTCAATCAGCTCTAGCGAGTCCATGACCGATCTCAAACGCGAAGTCTCCCGATTTAAGGAAGCAGAGTCCTCTTCGGCAAAATATATTGCCGATCTTGAAGCACGTTTGGGGCGCGCCGATGAATCGGTCCTGGCGTTTCAGCAAACCGTCGAGAAGCTGGAGAACGAATGTGAAAGACGTCGGGATGAGGTGAATATGCTGCAATCCCGTTTGGAAGCTCTCCGCCGGGATGGCGAAAGCTGGCGCAGTGATTTAGAGGAAAGGGAGAGACATGTGAAGGAATTGGAGTTGAAGATGGCTGAGTGGGAGAAGAGGAAGAAACACGCCAGTGACGCGAGAGTCAGACTGGGCAGCGTCGTTGGTGAGGTTGCATCAGCTAGACGAAGCTTACAGGTCGATATGGCGAGCGCCCCTAGCAACGGATCTGAGGAATCCATATCTCCCAGCGATCTTTCAGCGACACCTATAAAGGGCTTATCAACGTTAACGCCAGCACAGCCATCTTATAATCCTACTCTAGAAAATCAGCTTGTCGCTCTCCAGCAAACGCATACTGCGACATTGGCAGACCTGTCCTCTGTCACTGCAAAATATCGCGATGCCCTTCGAGAGATATCTGATCTCGCTGCCCAGATTCAAGAGGCGAAGCTCAGCAATATCAGTATTGCGGAATCAGGCCACGCAGAATCCCCCGCGATGGAAAAACCTGTTGAGACCTCGCCGTATCGACGACGAATGACGGGTGGTAGAATTCGAGATGCGAGTGACTCTCAATTCAATGCCTCAGGACGCCGCCTTTTTTCCCGACAAGCGGCCTCTGCCGAGTCGCTACACGCGAGGTGAACGGAGTTCATTCCTTCCAATGTAACATACACTGATCACGATCCCTTTGTGAAGGTCGCTTTCACAATCGCAATCGCTATCGCAGGAGCTGTCCTCGGTGCACTCGCGCAAAACCTCCTTCTCCAGCTATGGAACAGGTAGCTCACATTCGCCCTCAAGTTCGCATTCGCACTCCGGAACTACCTTAAGCTACTTGACTGGTGTTCGTCCCAACCTTTCAATCTCGCTCCCTAGCCTTTCTCCTCCCGTCAATCCTAACGAACGTTCCATTGGAAGTCTCGAGAAAGAGATCATGCGGTTACAGGAAGTATTAAGAGAGAGAGAGGCAGAGATCACTCTCCTTGAGGAATCTTTAAAGCAAAGCGAAGACGAGAAGACTTCCGCGGCCGCACTCTCTGCTTCCCCGACCATTGAGGAGGAGCTTCCGAAGTTTAACGGAAAGACAACCAATCCTGAATCCACCCTGTCACCTAAAACCTTGAATCAGTTCGATCATATCCGTACCACCATGGAAAATGGAAACGGTCAAGCTCACCAGGATTCTATCTCTGAAGTGAACGGTTCTTCTGTGTTCTCGGAGAAGGACGAATCTCTTGAGCGCTTGAATGAACTCATGCTGTAAGTCGTCAGTCTCCTTCTTTCAGAACTCAACTAAGTTGAAATACAGGTCAATGGCGCAGAAGGAGTCAAATCACCGAGAGATTGTGGACAACCTCAACAGTCAGCTGACGCACGTTCAGCGGCAGCTTGATGATTTGACAACACTTTCGAGAGATCAGGCAGGTTTGACTTCTCTGAGTCTTGACCAACATCGAACTCTAATGATATATAGGCGCTTAACATGTCAACCGAAATTGAGGGTCTCCATGGGAAACATAGAGAAGACCTCGCAATGCTCGAGGAAGTTCGAAATCGCGAGACGGCGCTTCTGCAAGCTCTCGTGGAAGTAAAAGCCTCCCATGCAATTGAGGTGGAGAATCTGCGCATTCAACATCAAGAAGCGTTGAATGAGAAAGGTGTCGAAGTCGATAAACTCATCGCCGATGTGACGCAGCAACACGAATCCTCTCTTGCGACTCTCCGAGATGAACTCGCTACAGCTTCAGCAGCATTAGAGAATGCCCACCGCGAACACGAGGAACGGTTCGGAGCAGTCAAGGCGGTGCATCAAGCAGAAATTGCACGCCGCGTCCAAGACGCCAATGATGCCATTCAACGGTCGCGAGACGATCACGAAAAGGCGTTGGCCAAAGCCAAGAGCGAGCACGCCGAGATATTGAAGCAGAAGAATGCGGAAGCCTCTGCCGTGCTTCAGCGTACTGAGGAGGAGTATTACAATGCTCTTACGAAAGTACGAGGAGACCATGCGGAAGCCTTGAAGAAACATGCAGCCGAAATGAATGCTACTCTAGAGAGGCTTCGCGAGGAGCATGCTGGTGAACTACAAATGGCGGAGATCGCACGAGAAGGTTCACTATCTGAATCCCAATCTTCTCAAGCAATCGTAGTGCAAGAGCTACAGGACGCTCATGTTGCTGCGATTGCGCGAAAGGAGGCGTCATTGGCAGAGGAGGTGGAGAGCCTTAAAGCGGATCATGCCCGTAACCTGCTGATGAAGGACGAAGATTACACGCTCCGGATGGACAGACTTCGGCTGGAGTACGAAAGCACAGTGGCCAAGTTGAAGGAGGAATGGAGGGTAGAGATTGAGCGTCTAAACTCGACTCTTACGGATGCTCACGAGGAAACCACTGCTGCAACTCATAAGGCTCAGACCGACTTGGATGCGGCAGTCTTGGTGGTGAAGGAGCAGCAAGCATTAGTACTTCAAGAATACGAGCGTGGGCATGACGACGAGGTTGCAAAGATGACGAAGGCGCACGAGACAGCGCTTATAGATGCCCGTACAAGTTCGGAAGAGCAGCGCGCTTCGCTTGTGCGTTCCCATACGGAGGAGACACTGAAGTTGAAGGCTCAGCACCAGCAAGAAATCACCGACATTAATGCGACGCTCATCGTCCTTCAAGAGGAGCATCACAAAAAATTGGAATCAGCTCGGGAGCAGAATGAGCATGTTCTTGCGGATGAAAATGCCCGCCTCTCGGAGAGTCTAACTGCTCTACAAGAGGATCTTCATCGAAACACCGAGTCGCTCCGCACACAGAACGAGCTGTTGTTGCCTGAGGAGCGGGATCGCCATGCCGCAACTATCACTAGTCTCCGAGAGGAACAACGTCAAACTCTATCTGTCATTCAAGGGGAGAACGACTCTCTCGTCAAAGAGAAGAACAGTCTCGCCTCTTCGCTGGCTGACTTGACAAAACGGCACTATCAAGAGATCGAAACTCTCCGTTCAGAACGTGATGGGGTCCTACAAGAACTAGACTCGCATAAGGTTGCCGCAGACGAGTACTCCCTTGTTCGCGAACAAACCCGACAGGCGCATGAGAGTGCATTGGGTCAGAAGACCGATGCCCTCAACACCATGGAACGGGAGCTCAAGGGCGTCAGTGATGAGCGGGACGAACTAGAAGCTGAGGTTGCACGACTTCGAGGACAGCTCGATAAGACCCGCGGTGAGCAACATAAGCTCATCCAGGACGCCTCGAAGCGTGAATCCCTGGTTGGCGAGCTCGAACGACATCGATCAGTTCTTGCTGAGCTTCAGGAGAACCTGCAGAAAGTCAAGGACGAAAAGGATGCAATTCAAGTCGAAAAGAACCGCACTGATTCCTTAGTTCGTGACCTTCAGGCTCAGATTGCTCGCGGCGCGTCTCCGCCAAATGTTCGACCCGTTCCAGATCGAAATATGTCATATACTCGAGCCACCGGTCTTCCTGCTATGAAATTGCCTCCTCCTACCCCTCCACCCTCCGTCCCCCCACCGCCGGCGCCTCGGGCATCTGTCATTACCAATGGAGATGCACACGTTAGCACGTCATCCCAAGGCTCCGCCCTTAACTCTTCAATATCTTCGCGCGAATCGCAGCTTGATTCTCCGTCGACATCCCTAGGTCACGTGCCGCTCCCACCAAACAGTGCCCAAGTCGTCGATCCCAAGGTGACTGTGAAGCTTGAACAACAAGCTAAACAACTGGAGGAACAAGAAGCGATGATTAAGACCCTCAACAAGCAACTGACTCATTGCGAGAGCGACCTACAAACTCACATGGACCTTGTCAGTACATTGGAGAGTTCATTGGGCGAGTCCGAGAAAAACCGTACGTTCATATATGCTCTATCATTTTACCGCTGATCATTTTAATGCCATCGCGCAGTTCGGAAGGCCCGAATGCACGCAACGGAGCTGGCGCGTGAACGAGATACACTGAACGCCAAGATTGAGGCTCTCCGAAATGAGCTGACAGAGGCTAAACGCGAAGTCGTCACTGTCCGAAGATCGATCGTCGAGGAGAAACAATCTCTAGAGCAAAAACTCGACGAAGAAAGAAAGGCTAAGGAGCGGGCCCGTCAGCAACTCGATTCCCGAATGGAAGAACTCCAGAAACGCAAGTCCAAGTTCGCATGCCTGTGACCTTGCCTCTCTGAACTTTCTCTTGTTTTCTTTATTCTTTTTGCTCCTTTCCTCACGATCGTTACGACTCCTGGCTCGGTTTCGTTCAGGTCCACTCATTTTCCTCGATTTATCTTTCTTCATCGATGTGTTACCGTAGATACCCGCACTTTATCTTCATGTTATGATTTTCTTTATACTCTGTTCCTCATGTTTGACTAGTACGTTACAACATATGCTACATCAATGGATTTCTGGATTTATGGAACATTCAACACACGAAGCCTCAGGAGGCTTTAGGCCTCGCCGCTCGCACGTGCTACGGTGCCTGTCTACGTAGACATCTACCGCCCAGCCGACTCAGCCTTCTGCGCCGCTCGGAAGATTGATTTCGAAGTCCCGGAAATTCCCCGCACTTTCCCCACGAAGAAATTATTACTGTATCATTCATCCCATGACCCACCCTAGACCATCACTAAATGGGCGTTTGAACCTTGTCTATGACCACTAACCACGTTTCCTTGTCGTAGAATGGCCACCTTTTTTGCTGCTCGACTAGCGACCAGAGTCCCGTCAATCTCTTCGCATGGTTTCAAGCGGTTGCCTATTCGCTGGTCCAGTTCCCTTGCAGCACCAAAGACCTTGCCGTCGTTCTCTATGCAGAACAAAGTGTGCAACTTTTTTCCGCTCTCTATTCCCGAGGTTGACCAGAGTCAAGGTATGTTTAGTGACTGGTGCTGCGAGGGGCCTGGGATACGAGTTTTGCCGTGCCTTCGTTGATTCGTACGTCCCGTAACTTGAAATAAAGCTGTATCATCTAAATGACTTGCGTATCTGAAGTGGGTGTACGTCATTGGCAGTCGTGGATCTGAATGAAGCCGAAGCCAAAGATGCAGCCAGCCAACTTTCTGCTTATGCGCTGGGTCTGTTATTTCATACATAGCACAGTGTTCTGTGCTGATTGATCATCAAGCCAATAGTGATCTCAAGGCGGAGCATATAAACTATATCGGCCTCGAATGCGACGTCTCCTCCGAACATGCTGTGAAAAAGGTTTATGAAAAGGTGATTGAAACCTTTGGCAAGGTGGATTCAGTCGTCGCTTCAGCTGGTATGCTCAAAAATCGCTTTGAACGACCGTCATATCAAATTTCAACTTCTATAATAAGGAATTGTGGACAATTATTCGGCGTTCGAGTAAGCGCCTCACGCAATGCCATTCGCGGCAGGTATCTGACCATCCCAGTTACCCATTTGATCGGATAAAACGGTTGTATGACATCAATGTGCACGGAGCCTTCTTCACTGCGCGAGAGGCCGCACGTCAGATGATCCCCCGGGGTGGAGGCTCGATAATTCTGGTCTCCAGCATGAGTGCAAATGTGTGCACATTCACTTTTGGCTTATCAAGGAAATTCATCAGGCAGTACCATAGATCGTCAATGTACCACAGGTTCGACCATTCGATCAAGGCTTTCCGATGCGGTTCAGTTGACTTTGGTATCCCCACAGCCACAAACTCCATACAATGCTTCGAAAGCTGGTAAGCACACGTAGATCATCATTGTCATTCGCTGATTTATCACATTTGAATCCATTAGCCGTCAAACATATGGCTGCGAGCCTCGCTGTCGAATGGGCGAAAACAGGTGTCCGAGTGAATACTTTGAGGTAGAGGTACAGTCATTTCCGAGTTCTGGCTTGCTTACCACGGCTTTCCCTTTAGTCCTGGTTACATGCTGACGGAGCTCACGAAGACCATCCTGACGAATGACCAAGAACTGAAGGTAGATTTCACAGGCCATACCTTTTTGTAAATCCTCTTATTTTTCGACTAGAAAACCTGGGAAAGTTTGACACCGATGGGAAGAGTCAGTGACCTCAGTGTTTTCTTTTGCCCTCGAATTGACTCATGGTTATGCAGATGGGTGAACCTGAAGACCTCGATGTCCGTCTCATTTCTTTACTACCGAATTATTCTAATGTTATGGCATGTAGGGTGCTGTCGTCTTCATGGCCAGCGACGCCTCGAAATTCATGACAGGTTCTGAAATTCGCGTCGATGGTGGATATTGTCTGATTTAAGGGCGGGCAGGATTTACTCGTAATATGATTGGAAGGAGTCTTTGAGTGTGTAATGGGTATTGTACCACACCAAGACGTTGGAGATTTTTGGACAATGTAGAACCTATCTGGATGTTCCTGATTGTTTGTATTCTTTGTTGTTTTTGAATTAGACCTTGATCAGAGCCATTACACCAGCGTTCGGCTTCCCACTTCTTTCAAATCTCCCAAAAACATACAGAGTCGTGTTGGAGCGAGAGACATTCTATTCCTGCTCGAGTCTCTCTTCTTGTCATAGAGCCGCTAGTTGAAGCTGGCTGCTTTTGGCAACGTTCCGGTCAGACATTCGAAAGCCTATGTTGCCGTCTGATACACAACCACCATGTCTGCAACTGGCGCAACTCAGGCAGGCTCTAGTATTCCGAAAACTTTCGAATTCACCAAAAGAAAACGATGGGCAGACCTTTTGGTGACTGAAATTGCCGACGGAATCAACTTCATCCTTTCTGCGTCATGCACTGTGTTATATTGCGGCCCCGCTGTTACAGAGCTCCTTGGATGGAAAGACGCCGACCTGATAGACTGCGACTTGTTGGGGCTCATAAATCGTACGATGCTTTGACACAACCTCTTTTATATTCTGATATCAGTGCCCAGCCGATGACCAGGTCACTTTTCGCGCCAGTTTTGAGGAATCCTTCCAGACGAACACAGACCTTCTCTCCTACGTACGGCTGCAATATAACGAGAACTTCCCCTCGTACTCTGCCGATACCAAAGACGTTCTTTTCGAAATTAAAGGGCACCCACACTCCCATGAAACCGAGGGCAAGTGTTTCTTTGCAACAGCGAAGCCATATCCCAGTCGGAATACTGAAATGTGGGTATCGGGGATCCTCTACCATGGCGGTTCGCTCCCTGACTCGCTGGTTCAAGGCTCAACACCTACCTGGAGCTCAAGACCGAGAATGAGCAACTCCAGCGAAGGCTCTTGGATCTTAGAAGCCGCCTTCCCTCTCAACCTGCGCCAGCTTCTTCAACGACTGCGTCAAGCCAAATCTATGCCACCGGCCCCATACAGTCAGAGCCCATATCGTCTACCCCTGGACTGCCAGAACAGCATAGCGTCGAAGCCTCAAGCGGATACTACTCCTCTGCCAACAAGAACTTGGCTGGATTTGATCCTCTGACATCGAACTCTTTTGACAGCCTATTTGATGATGGGGTGATCTATTCACCGCCCATCCTCGTCCCTTCCAACGTTGACGATGAAAGCGAGGATGGATCGAAGAAGAAGAAGGTGTGTCTTCTCCTGCCTCACACTGCTGCCGTTCTTACTCCGTCGCTTACAGGCGAAGAAAGCGCACGCCGGCGAACAATACGTGTGCATAACCTGTGGGCGAACAGATTCTCCAGAGTGGCGCAAGGTTCCCAGAAATAGTGACCGTTCACTATTCTTTTCTGACTAATTTTATAGGGTCCGCTTGGCCCTAAAACGCTTTGTAATGCATGTGGGCTCCGTTGGGCGAAGCAGACGAGGAAGGTTGACGATCCTTCTGCTGAAGGAGGTGATAAGGTCGGAAGCTCTACTCCGCCAACGTGAAGGAGCCAGTGGATCACGAATCTGTATCATCTTTCTTGGTATATGTTAGACGGTTCCTTTCCTGCGCGTACTATAGCTACAAACATCATCCTGTAAATATATTCTCTCCCCCGACGTGTACCTGCCCACCTATTTTGTACGTTAACTGGGAGTTACATACTACATACTTGTGAAATGCATGTGTTACTTGAGTCACAGCCCTTCATATCTACATCCATCCAACTTTTCTGAACCCGGCAACAGTAGTAGACTGCTCGTCCTACTGTAAAGGCATCGCGATTCAATAAGTCATGGCTCCAGAAGTCTACACCTTGGCCCAAACCCCAATTACCTGCCATGCATTCAGTCCAGATCGCCGCCGTCCGTACATCCACTCATTGCTCAACTGCCGCTGTCTGATTCGTTATTCCTTAGAGCTCGCGATAAGCGCAAACTCCAACGATGTTCAGATCTTTTCACGCCAAGGGTCTGAATGGGTTGCAACGGAGACTTTGTCGGAGGTGTGCAGTCATCCAGATTTCACTATCTATCCTCCCCTAACCCACCCAATATCAGCACGATAAGCTCGTCACGTCCATCGATTGGGCGCCCAACTCGAACCGCATCGTCACCGCATCTCAAGACAGGAATGCATACGTCTGGCAGGAGACCCCGGACGCAGAGACTGGGAAACCTGTATGGAAGCCGACTCTCGTTCTGCTGCGCATCAATAGGGCAGCCACCCAAGTCAGGTGGAGTCCCAAGGAGGACAAGTTCGCTGTTGCAAGTGGTGCACGGTGCGTTTTTCGAGTAAGTTTCTGCTGTGTATCCTCACCCATTCTGTGGAACATCCAGCGCCATCGCCATCTGCTCTTTTGATTCCGAAAACAATTGGTGGGTTTCGAAGTTGCTCAAGAAACCGATCAGGTCGACCGTGCTCGCTATTGACTGGCACCCAAACAATGTTCTCCTGGCTGCGGGGAGTGCCGATATGAAAGCACGCGTATTCTCTGCATACATCAAGGAAATTGACGAACGGTGAGTTTGTTTACGCTACAGTTCCTGACGAGCAGTTCTGATTTTAGGTGAGATAGACCTGCCGCGACGGTTTGGGGGTCCAAACTACCTTTCAACACAATTTGCGGAGAATATGCAAGCCCCGCTGGTGGTTGGGTTCATGCGGTAGGATTTTCGCCATCGGGCGACGTGCTTGCATTCGTCAGTGAGTAGATATCTGTAGCATCAGGGATTTCATGTCTCTGACATAACATATCAGGTCACGACAGCTCTATCAACATCGTTTATCCAACAGGGCCTGTGTTCAACATCAGGATATCCTCTCTACCCTTCGTGACTCTCACCTGGACATCAGAAGACTCCATCGTCGCGGCAGGCCACGACTGTCAGCCTGTTGTCTTCTCAGGATCCGAAGCTGGATGGCAAGGAATCGGCAGCTTGGATGACACGACTGCGCCTAAATCGGCTGAGGGACCTCGTGCTGGCTATGGAGGCCATTCCAGCGTCGGCCGCCTCAAGACAAGTGCATTTGCCACCTTCCGCGATGCTGACAGCCGTGGGCAGTCCAGCATCGCAGGAGGAGGCTCGCCGTCTGCCGATGCCAAACTGTTGACTGTGCATCAGAACACGATCACTAGCGTTCGTCCTTACGAGAAGCGCGGTGACCATGTTACCAAGGTCAGCACGACTGGCGTTGATGGAAAGCTGGTCATTTGGGATGTGAGTGACGTTGGAACCGGGGGTGCCAGTGCTTTTAAGTGAAATTGACCAAAGAGGCCTGGGTAGATTACAGTAGAGTACAAAAACAAACTCATTGAGGTCGAGTTCTACAAATCAATATCATCGGCGTATTGTGGTATCATTAGAATTGTCCTCATAAGCACTGTGCATGGGCTCTGCTACTGGTTGCTCGTTGATCACACCCCATACGGAGGCTTTGAACTAGTATTTCCCTTATCATGAACATCTCGATCGACGCGACGGCTTGCGAACGTGCTCACCAAGGTCAATACGAGCCCCATCTTCTTTTCAAGTACTCGTAGACGCGCCAAAAGCGTCTGATCTGGTTCTTCGCTGAGTAAACGCGTTTTCTGCGTAACCTTAAGAATCCCGAGCATTCAGACCATCCATTTCACACATTATCATCTCAAATACACACCAATTTGACATGCTGCGCTAGCTTTGCATACTCCCAGAGCACCTCCGCTTCTCTCGTCGTCAAAGCAGGATGAGATTCATAAGGATTGGTGTTGAAGATGTCATTCGGGGGTATGGGGCTCGTCATGGTTGCCAGTCAAGGCATACAATAGAAGTTTGTTGGCTCCGCTCATTATGCACGCGATGAGTGCGTATCCGAATGGCTGGCTCTCTCGGGGTTGCTTTCCAATACCTTTCGCAGTGAAAGCCTATCGGTCCCGAAATAATCCGGTTTAAATTCCCTTCCAAAGTGAGGCGTTTGGCTTTCCAGGAACGTCGGAGACCGTTCATGGACATGATCGCAAGTAGATCTTGCATGTCTTCCACATCCGCTCCAGACTCGACCCTTCAGTCGACCGTCTCAGGCATTCTGGTAGTATCTTTAGGAGCTTGAAGCTTGGCATTCCATCCGAATCCACGCGGAATAACGATATGCGGACAAATGGTACCTAGCTAGAGCTATACCGATACCTACGATCATGATCAAGCACGAGGGAGCCTCATTTACCACTGCATTCCTTTTTCTCTATTTCCGCGTATTGCGATGAATCTTCTATAGATTGAAGTTTCGTCTCTGGTTCATTTGAGGCGTACATACGGCGAGTGTCGGTGAAACCGATTTGCGAATTTTGAGCGTGGTTACAAACACGTGTTTCGCCCACCCAGGTTAGCATCAACGTTTTGCACATTGTCTGATTCATTGTACTCGAGAACGCGCATGAATGGTATTGAATTCAAGATTGAATCGCTCTCATAGGGCTGAGCCGCGAATATTATGGCAAGAACACTGTACGTAGCGATCAAAAGATCTGAGGAAGCGCTCACCACCTGATCGGACCGAATTTGACACCAGGATCCACCGCGAGGTGAAGACAATAAGGAGCGAATTGGTCGTCATCCACAGAACAATTGGACCTCCTCGCATGGACTGTTCCGATCTGATATCTCAACTTACCCCTTACCACGGACCCAGGATCACTCCCATCCACAGCATTCATAATGCAGCCTCTTGAGTTGAGAATGGAGAAATATCCCCTTCGTCACCTGTTGTGCGAGCTTCCTATCATCCGCAGGGACTATTCCGACGGCATTTTTTCCTCTAAAATCAGCATCATCACCCGCCTTTTGGGTCCGGTATTCCTTTCTGGGCGGTCGTTTCTTTCAGTGTAACCTTCATACAATGTTTGTAGACAATAGCGCTGGTGCGGCTTTCGACGTTAAAAGGGAGGAGATCGATTCTCCTAGCCCTAACTGCTACTGCGGGTCTGGCGAACCTATGCCCCAAACATCTTCCTCGGCTCCAGCTCAAGCCTGCAAGCCCAGTGTACCCTCCTTACAACCTCACCACGTTTCTCCTGCACTGGCAGATGTACCTCTAGAATATATCGTCGATCAACTCCGTAATCTGGCATCGCATTATTGGAACAAACCAGAGACGACTGATTGTACCATTAGTACGGCACCGTCTCTCTCGCCTTATGTTTATTCTGACACCCTTACCCTTTCATTTAGTTGTCCCCATCCCGCACGGTGGAACAAAACGAATTAACCCCTTGCTATCGGTATACTTACCGCCACTTTCACGTTCTTCAGTCACCAGCATGCATGAGCCGTCCGGCTTGGGCAGGAGAGCTACCGAACCTGGTCTGAACATCGTCCCGCGCTTAGCCCTCAAGGTCCGTAGCTATCCCCTCTGTTCATCGACTCCATCCTGATCGGAGTGGATAGCTTCACATGGACTACCTTTCAGCTCATTCGAGCTACATCCGGGCTTTGTTGAGTGGTGCTAGCCCACTTGACCTCATCCATACCAAAGCCACTGCCTTCAGCGGTCCAGCATCAGATACCCGTTTCAAGATCCCTGCCAACCGCCTTCCACGCTTGATGCCTGGGTCAAGTATCCGTCCTGTGCTGTACCTCCCCGTCCCAGATCCATCATCTTTCCCATTGCTTATCCATTGGATGTATTTTGGAGATACGGATCCAATAGCCGACTGTCTCCGTAATGAGCTGGTGCACTGGGAGGGAATCGCTCGCAATGTCGAATATCTTGGTCTCTCCACGGAGATCAAGATATTCTTGGGCAAGTGGTATGGTCGCTGGCTACAGCCTGAGCGAGCCAAAGTCGATGGCACATATGACGACGACTCCGACACGGCGTACAGCGATAGTGACGATGATAACGACTCATCGACCGCGTCCATCATGGACGACAGCGATGTAGAATCTGACGATGAAAAGGGAGCCTGGAGGGGCAGAACCCGGGCAACCCGACCGCTATCTTACCAAGAGCCTGGGACAAGATTCTATGGCCGATAATGCTCTCTACTCAGCTTTGCCATCGTGCAGACACACTGCGACGATACTATCCACTTACTTATAACATTTTAGGACCTTCGCATCTATCATTATTTGTTTCACCTTCGTTCATTTGTCGTGGTGACCTCACACTCCTTTTGACACCAGAGCAGCATCAAGTTACTTATTGATTACCGCAGTCCACTGGGTATCCTGCGTATGCTTCGAGCGTCGCATTCGCTTTTCCCATCCTATTACTCAGAGACGACCTTCTGTTCCGGTATGTAATATCTACATTTTTTTGGGTCTTGTTGCAATAGCCATGCACCTGGCCAAAGGAAGCAAAGCAATCAAAGAATTCTCGCGACTGCCTTGTCGCTGTCAAAAGTCCAAGGAGCTGCAGCCTCCAAATATCAAGTCTATTGTCTTGCGTCGTGAGGCAGTGTCTTTTGTCCCCCTCGTGGCTCGCACACGACAGAAGTAACCGAAGCGGACAGACAATAAAACATTCCAGGACGAACAAAGCATGAAGACAAAAAGGATTTGTTGGAAGCGCTAAAATATCCGCGAAAGAATATATCAGAGTTCGCAAGGCATCTTCCGTTGATCAATCTACGAGTACAACGAACGTGCACGCGACGGTCCAAAGATATCCACGAGCGTACAACTAAGAGAAAATGCGAGGCTAAAACAATAAGTAACGAATAAATAAACTGTCTTTGTGTTTCCGTTTCGGATACCAACCAAATCAATCGAAAGCATCTTTGGCCACGAGAATCATCGACGCATTCTGATCCACAAAGACTTTGGCGAAGCCGTATCTCAAAGGCTAAAGGTGCAATTTCTCAGGAAACCTGTTGTCGTGCCGTAGATGTGGTAGGGTAGGCACAATTTTGAGCCCGGGTATCCGGTACTGTTGTGGGAGAGGCTCGCGGTGCCAAGTGTGCTCCGGGTGTGGTTCTTTTGGGACGTATGGGGCCTAGGAAGAGACGATGAGGTCCTGGAATTGCAAAAAGGGGAGCGCGAGCACGTACAGTATATTTTCGACTTTCTACCAGATTGAAGTCGACATGTTTCAACCAAGGGTGGGCCATAACCTCAGTCGTACCCCTATAACCGAGTCTTTTCGTTGCGTCTCTGACCAACAGGGCGGCGACGAGGGCTTTGAGATTCTTTCCCACTCGAACTGACGGCGGCCACTTATGTCCTTCCATTACTTTCTTGTAGGTCGCAATACTTGATCTACCAAAGAACGGCTGCGTGGGCAACAAATGAACCATTAGCTCGGAGCTGCTTTTGAGAATGGCGAAAGCTACAAACTGATTTTCGTGTTGCCATTTCAAACAATATGATGCCAGCCGACCACCAATCTACTGCTTTGTATGCTTTTTTGGCCATTCCATCGGTCAATTCTGGCGCCATGTACGTCGGAGTTCCGACCATGAACCAGTCCGATGACACGCTTTCGTACAGCTTGTGTGCCAGGCCGAAGTCCGCAAGGCACAGGTATCCGTCAGCACCTACGAGGATGTTCTCGGGTTTGAGATCGCGATGGAACACGTGGTGTTGCTCGAGAAAGCGTAGTCCACACACAATATTGGAGAAATAGAAGGCGCTTGTAGCGGCATCAAAAGGTCCGCGTTTTTGAATCAGAGATCGGAGGGTTCCAGAAGGGATGAGTTCGAGCATCAGGTATAGATTTATATCGTCGTGGAACACTTGAATAACACCATTCACAAATGGGTTCCATGGAAGTTCTTCGAGCCTGCTGCGCTCTATGTTCTTCCTATGTGGGTTCGACTGGATATACGCATGAATCACCGACCATTGATATAGAAAAATGCTGAAGACGTACCTCTTCTTCCAAGCGGATAAATTTCTTCCTAAGCACCTTCATAGCAAACAGAGAACCAGGTTTATCGAGTGGATGTTCTTTTCGACGAGTTCGAACCATGACCACTTGTCCATACGCGCCAGCGCCTATAGATAGTTGGTGAACACCGATCGATCAGCGAAGGCGACGCGACCTACCAAGGGCTTTTACACATTCCAGATCTGCAAGTGCCAGCGGTGGTGGGCGAGGATCTGTTGGCCTGTGGTCCGGAGGATTGTCCTCACTCGTAAACTGCCATATGAAGCGCTTAACATTAAGCCCGTTCTGGTCAACTGATGCCAAAGAGGAACTCACTTCTGGCAATGGGTCGCGGTACAAGTTCTTAAATTGAGCACCACGGAGAAGGCCGTCTATTGTAGTTGGGGTGTCGTGCGACGGCCCCGGCATGTCTTTGGATCGTTCCAATGGGTCAGTGCGATAGTTTGTGCGTCCGGTGCGAATGGGTGCCATTGAAGTTGGATGTTGAGGGTAGAGTGGTCGCTATGGTTGAAGTTGGGGCTCATGGACCAATGGGCTACTTAAGGTCGGTACTATGGCCCTCCGCTTTGACCACCGGGTGACTCTGGAAATCGCAATGTGGCCAAGCCACATTGTTCAATATCGGGGCGAAAGCGTCGTCGCGGGGTTCAAATGACCGTCCGTTGTTCGTCGAATCGGGACGAGCATGCCTGCCTGCCGCAGGTCCATATGACGATTAGCGCAGAGTCTTATTAAAAAGACGTGCTCACCTCCTCTGCTAATTGTTGTTCACGCTGATGATAAGTGTTGTCGATGATCAGGAAGAATTGGAATGTCGCCGAGTCGCCTGACTGCCAGCTGAGCTTGGCAGTACATAGTATTACACAACAAAACTGAGTTGCCGTTGACATGTCAGTGTTCATCGACATCAACTATCTCTAAATCATCGCTGCTCACGGCCCCCAGCATCGGCGAGCGCAAGCCTTCCCCTCTCATGCGGACAGCTTTACTCTTGAATTGTACCACGTGTATTTGATCATGGCCGTGAAAATGCAACATCCATCTTCATCGGCCCCCCCATCGATCTACCCATAAGAGCTACGAAAACCATGGCTCAGGTCACAGATACTCTTCCTGCCCACTGGAAATATGTTTCAGAGGGCGGCGCAACAATTGTCTTCTCCTATAATGGTCCATCTAACCCTCAATTTGATGGGACGGTCCTGCGCCTCAGGAAATCTACTGTTCCTGCAGTCCCTTTTCGCTCGCCGAATCTTGAGGAGGCCCAAGATGAACCAGACGATCCGATGATCGAGTATCAGCAGAAGTGCATGGAGCGATTGATTCCGCTTGAACACCTACCTCGATTGGAGTCCGTCGCCATCAGCCGACCATGGTTGGAAAATCTCATTGCACTTCACGATGCTGACCGTCCAGAAGATCGGAGAGTCAAAGATCAAGTCGATCTGACTAGGATAAAGGGTGTTCTGGCTACGGACCTGGTGGGCGGAGACTGGCTGGCGGTTGAGATCAAGGTGTGACTTCGACTTCTACGTAGATTTATGTAGCGATGAGGATTAACATATACTTTCTAGCCAAAATGGGCTTTCTTGCCTCAGCCATACCATCTTTCAGAGACCACAGGCCTGATCAAGACCCAGACATGTAGGTTTTGCATGCACTCCGCAATCAGAGCAAAGAGCGGGGAGACAGTATCACTTGGATACTGCCCGCTCGATCTATTTTCTGGCGATGAAGTTCGCATCAAGAAGGCTGTTTGTGACCTCTGGGATGCTTGGAGTGAGAGTGACGCTATGGTCAACAACCTCAAGATTTTCATACGTGGAAGAACAATAGGCCCCGCGGAGGTGAGTTCGATTCGTTTCGCCAGCCCATCTTGCGCCTTACTTTACCTAGGCTCATTCGATGATATCCGACGAGTTTGATGCAAACGAACACAGTTTTGACCTTCGTGAAGCATTCACGTCGGCCTTGGTACCATTACTCATCGGGACCCCAGTCCTTGATACACTATCCAAACTTCAACGAACTCTCGATGTTCTTGACATCGAGGGTCTTTCCAAACTTTGGAAACTGGCCGAGACATCTGCACCACTCTATCGCACGACATTTGCATCTTTTTTCGAGCAGGAATCGTTGCTCAGCGATCTCGATCCACCTCCCTTCTCACCTATCGGTGTAAGCTCCCTATTCCTCACATCACCAGAACCCACAATATCGGATTGGGGCGATTTCTTGGACATGTATTTATCCCCTACCAGTGCTGAACTAAACCACGTCGATCCGTCGGTAGAGAACCTCCGTTACTACCTCCTTGCATACTTGCTTTCCGCAACTTTCAAGGATTGTTCTATCATTGTCCGCCTTGATACTCTCCGACCCACAGATCCTCCGACATCCTCAGCAGCGAAACCAGACCGGGTGACAGTCATCGACTTGGACCCTAAAAGTATGGCCAGGTTACGGACATGGGAGAAGCTGGATCAGGAAATTGTTAGAACATACTCTTATGTCGAGGATCGCAAAGTCTGCATTGATGCTAGCTGGTCAGTATAGATTTCAGTTACGGTGGTATTTATGCATAATTATTTGACCCATTCACGATCGAACGTCGTATGATTTCATTATGTGATTTTTATAATGTCAGAGTTGTCGCAGAGCTAGCTATACAGAAATTTTGAGAAGTTCAGTGATGGGAAGGGCTGCTACTCAGAACGCATCATGGATGGTGGTTAATAATAATGTGTGGCGCGCTCTGTGTCGGCATCGTCACGTGGAGGCGGAAATGGTCCGGTCGGTCAAAGGTCGGGTACCCGCTACACTCGGACAGGAGTCGGAGAATATCATGCAAAGTCTTGGACTGAAATCCGTCCAACAACCGACTTGACTCTCTAATGGCTTCCCTGCGATCTTTCACAATATTCAACAGCGCCAGGAGATTGACACTGACTGCAGCGAGGCGGGCATCGACGCCATCGAAGCGAAACGCGTCTTTCTACAATGCTGACGTTGCAGGTTTGACTGAGGAGGAAGCCGAGGTATAACCACCGTTCCTTCAGACTTGAGTATACGACGCGTCATTGACATCGTCTGAAGTTCAGGAATGCAGTAACAGACTTTGCTCAGAAAGAGGTTGCGCCCCGGGCCGCAGAGATAGACAAGACCAATGCATTCCCTGCAGTAAATCATGCCTATGCAGTTACTTCGATTTTTCGCTCATCCCGATAATGTTACTATCATAGGACCTCTGGGAGAAGTTCGGCTCGATGGGTCTTCTCGGAATCACAGTCTCACCTAAGTACAATGGTCTCAGCATGGGTTACTTTCATCACACTCTGGCCATGGAGGCACTGTCAACAGCCTCTGGATCTGTCGCGCTGTCATATGGCGCCCATTCAAACCTCTGCGTCAACCAAATACACAGGCACGGAACGGAAGCACAAAAAGCTAAATATCTCACAGATTTGGTCAACGGAACTAAGGTGGGAAGCTTGGCCATGAGTGAGGTGGGAAGTGGAAGCGACGTTGTGAGTATGCGTTTGAGGGCGGACAAAGTCCCCGGGGGGTGGAAGCTAAACGGAAACAAGTTCTGGTATGCGATCCGTTTTTCTCCGGGCCGCGAATATGACTGACTTTCTACAAGGATAACAAACGGACCGGTGGCGTCGACGCTGGTCGTGTACGCTAAAACTTCGCCCGAGAAAGGTTCGAAGGGCATCACGGCCTTTATCATTGAACAAGGATACAAAGGTTTTTCGACGAGCCCGAAGTTGGATAAATTCGGCATGAGAGGAAGTGATACGTGCGAGTTAGTTTTCGATAATTGCGAGGTGCCCGATGGTGAGCTGCGCCTTGTCGGTCTGAGTATGCTATCGTCTGACTATTTATAGATAATGTTCTCGGTCAAGTGGATAAAGGCGCCGCTGTTCTAATGTCTGGCCTCGACCTGGAACGGATTGTGCTGAGTGGAGGGCCTTTGGGGTGTGTACCTATTTGTCCCTGTCTCGTATGATATGACCTAGTTATGACGCATTGCGTTCCAGATTGATGCAGGCGGCGTTCGACGAAGCAGTCGAATATGTGCATGACAGGAAACAATTCGGGCAACAAGTTGGGACTTTTCAGCTTATGCAGGGTAAGTTGTTCATTGCCTTAAAAGACAGCGCATTGATGACTTGTAGGCAAGATTGCTGATATGTACACGAAACTCAATGCCAGTCGGGCGTATGTGTACGCCGTCGCGAGAGCTTGCGACCGGGGCAATATTAGCCGAAGAGTAAGTAGAATGCATGACGCTCATAGGGTTATACTTTTAACCTCCTGAACTAGGATTGTGCAGGCGCAATCCTTTACTCAACCGAGAAAGCCGTCGAAGTCGCAATGGAGGGCATGCAGTGCCTCGGAGGTAATGGGTACATAAACGGTAAATGTGGTTATGCATGAAGTGCAGAACCCGTCCGTTAACCTCGAAATCTACAGATTACCCACTGGGCCGAATTGTCAGAGACTCACGACTTTATACCGTTGGCGCTGGAACACAAGAAATCCGGCGCATGTTAATTGGGCGGGAATTCAACGAGCAGTTCAAGGCGTGAAACTGGGAGAGTCGCGGCAAGTGCTTGTTTATTGTTCATGCTGTTTAAAAAGTAGGATGGAGCCGTGTATTGGCGTGTTTGATAACGACCTGTAGTGTCATCATGATCATTTTTTTCATCATTCTTCTCAGGATTGAGTCGTTGCCATTTATGTACATGTTTCGATCTGTTTCGATCCAGCGTCACCAATCGGACAAAATTGGCACTTGCGGTCAAGCGGTGTGTTAAAATGTCTCACATGTCGTATTGAATTCCTCTCTGTCTGGAATTTTCGGGGTTCAAAGCCTACTACTGACATCCCACAGTTCATAATACGCTTCGCCCTAGCAGGTAACTCATTTTTAACCTTCCATTTTTTGTCCCCCACTTTAACCTACAAATCCAGATTGACCATCGACCATCAAGTAGTAAGCCGCAGCAGGAAATTTCAAATCGACCATCTTTAGTAGCAGACGCCCGTACTCTCTTCACCGCACCCATCACCTGTCACAGGCATGTCGGATTTTTCGGATATCAAGACTGAAGATGATGGGCCCGACTTCAGCCCGTCTCCCCCTGCTTTAGGCGACGAGTCCGCTTATTCAGTTGGGGCAGAATCATACTATGCTCCCGGGCCTTACCACGAATCTGAACATCATTATCAGGCCCGAACGCATGGGGCCACGCCTTCTGATCGCCAACGCACCGTACAAGCCTGCGACAAATGCCGCGAGCGTAAAACCAAGGTAGGCCCAGAGACATTGACAGCTTGATTATAACATTGAAACATTTGGCAGTGTTCGGGCGACCACCCCGTATGCCACAGATGCACGACCCGGGGGCTCATCTGCCAGTACTCGACTCGGGAGCCGCGTACGCGCGGTCCCTCAAAGGCTCGATTGCGCAATGCTGTCTCGAGTACGGACTTGCAAAGCAGCCCTGCGCGCAATTCTTCGCACATGATGCAGGGGCTCAAGTCGGAAAGCCCGGCTCCTGTCTTACAGCAATATGAATCCCGCCAAGATTTCAACGCCGTCCAGCGACCACGATATTCGGCATCTCGCAGAGTCTCATCTCTCCCTCGCTCATATGCCGACGTATATCCGGAGTCTCAGACTACGCCTTCAAACTACGAGTCATGGCCAGAGACATATGCGCCACACGCCTTCCAGGGGTACAGTGAAGGCTCATATGTCATCTCACAACAACAACAACAACAACAACAACAACAACAACAACAGCAGCAGCAGCAGCAGCAGCAGCAGTATCAGGAATCTCCCGCTAGTTTCCCGGCGAGCCAACCACAGCCGCAGTGGCGGGACGTCCGACGAGTCCAAAGCCATTCAACTCTGATTGGTAATAGTGGCAATGGGTTAGAGAGAAACGCGCAAAGTTTTCCTGATCTGAATAATTATGCCCAAGCCGCATCATGTTACGGTCCTTATACACCCCAAGGAAATATCTCGCCTTCCTTCCAGGATTTATCGTTGAATTCGTTTGGCAATCAGCCAACATATCCATTGGAAATGCCATGGGGTTATCAGAGTGATGGAGGAAGCGGAGGTGATGTAGGCAGTGGAGGCGACGGAGGCAGCGGAGGGTAAGCTCTGCGGCTATTTTCTATGTTCTCTCGTTCAACACTTTCAATAGCTCCAACCCCCAGGTGGGGGGTGAAACTTCTCCTATATCTTCGGACCCTTCTCACTCTGGGTCGAGCCTCAGTAACGGCAGCGCGTCTTCCGACCCTCGCGCATTCATGCATGCCCCTATGCCTGCCAATTACTCTAATTATCGTGATCAGGACCTTGGCGGCCGCGTCTTCCCACAATCTCTGCCCCAAGCTAATCGCCCTCTTCCGTCCTTCCCCCCAAGCAATACTGTGCCACAGAACGAGCGATATTCTCAAGCAACAGCAGCTCCTACGATGGCACGGCCTAGCTCCGAATCGAATATCCCCCCGAACTTCACTTGATTATCTTGTAGCATATCTGCGATTCCATTTTGAACATTGAAGGCGAATTTATTTTCCTTCCTATGCTACTAATGCACTAATCAAATATCAAACCGGTTGCTATTTAGCCGGTCTTTCTTATAGCTATGCTTTGTCGTGTCTTCCTTGTGTAGTAATAAACCTTTCTTGTGTAAATATAGAGTTACTTGCCATGCTACTAATACATATTCGCGAAACACTCCTCAGACTTCTCGCGATGCTGTGGGGCTTCGATATATCGCCAATGCTCCATTCGACCATGAAGATTTAATCAGGTGGCGCAAGTGAAATCGTTCGTCCGCTTGACTCGGACGGATCTGACGCGGGGCTCACAGACATAACATCTTTTTTTGGGAACACAAAATAGCAAGTGCGTTATTGGAGTTAGCGACCGCTGAATTATTCCAGAGTTGATCTATAAAAGAAAAAACTGCAGGTAGTACAGATTGATAAAGATGATCGACTTGTATGGAGGGTATAAGATATGCGTATCACAAAGAAGATGGAGAAAAAGAGACGTTGGGGAGTGTTATAAGGATCGTGGTCATAGAATGATTGGCGGGGGCATCCTTGTAAGCAGACATGGGATGAAGAATGAGGACGGATACTGTCTGTGATGTTTTAGGTACTGCGTATCGAGAAGACAGTGGCCATCTGTTTATGATGCAAATGGCGTAGAATCAGTGATGATCGAATCAAGTGAAGTGCGCTACCTACCATGACATCAGATGCAGAGCACATCAATCTAAGAGTGCGCGACCTACTGGCAAATTACCATCACACAAGGGTGGCCCTAGAGGCTGGACGGGTACGCTTCCACGTTGCAACAGCAAAGTGTAGCACGCATAAAAACCTAAGCCGGCATGTACAGACTATGGCAACCAAATTTTGATTGTCTGATCAACGCTTCCAGTGGCAACGACATTCATTAGCTTCTCTGGTTCCGTTGCTGCTGAGCCACTGGCTTCACCATTGGCTCCATTTGCGGGAGCGCTGCCAGATGCTGACTGTCGGCCCCAAGCGAGTGTCGGTATGAAATGACCGTGTGCTTCAACCGTCTTCACACAACGCCCAGTTGAAAGCTCCCACACACGAATGGTCTTGTCATCCGATGCCGAGAGCAGGTATTTTCCTGACGGATGGAATGCGAGAGCACGAACCCAATTATCATGACCAGCCTATGTGAAGGCAACATATCAATGCCGAATCTGGTGTAAAGGGTAAAAAAACGCACAAGAGTCCGCAACATTTGGCCGCTTGATGTGTCCCACAACTTGATATGTTTATCTCGGGCACCACTCGCGATATAGAGACCAGGTCGCTTGGTGCGATCCGTGTTCTACATCAATCAAGGTCAACTTTGTCAACAGCCAAGAGTTCAACTCTAACTCTGACTAACCGGAATTTTTGCTAACTCCCGAATGGCGGCATATGCTGCGACAGGGGCGAACGCGACAACTTCGACATCATTTTCATGACCTCTCAACTCAAGCTTTGATTCTCCAGTCAAGGCATCCCATATTCTAACTGTCTACTGTCCTATTAGCATCGTGAATTTGCGAGAACGTAGAGAGGATCTCACCTGATCTTTTGAACCACTAACCAGTAATCTCCCGTCGTCTGACGGTAGCACACATCGCACCCATTCTGAATGGCCCGTGATTGTTCTTATGAGGTGACTAATTAATCTGAATTTCAGCTTTGATGGCACAGGGAAGCAGCTAGGCAACGAACGTAGAGGCAACATCAAAGATTCTAATGGTCCGATCTCTGCTGGCACTGACAATGTACTGATCTCCTGGCATAAAGCGCACTGTCGAAACCGAATGATCATGCCCAGGGAAAGTCTTGGTGTTCTTCCACTCGTTCTGAGAATCCCATATTTTTATGAACAAATCTGATGAACATGTGACTGGCAAGGTTGAACAAATCATCAGAGGGCTCTCGTTTGAAGAGAATACTTAAACTCACCTAGAAGATGTCCTTTATGATCGAACTCAACATCCGAGACCGCCTTTGTATGGCCCTTTAGCGTACGCTCAAATTCGCCGGTCTCCCAATCCCAAATCTTCACTGTCGCATCTTCGCTTGCGGACGCGAGAATTGAGTACAGTGGATGAAATGCGACGCGGCTCACTGGCGCCCGATGTCCTGCGAGGACGTGTGCTGCTGGTGTCCGAGGAACCCAGTCTGCTTGCGAAGCGGCACGTCTTGCTGGCGATATAGATAGTTCTTCCTGCAGGGCAGCATTTCGGTTCTCCAGATCCATAATCTAATTCAATAGTCAGGTATAGTTCTCATGTGAGTGATACACAATTTCTATGGTCAATGGTCAATGACATACCTTTTTCTGCAACCGGATTACACTCGTCCACTTCTTCTCCAGCAACCCTGAATATTTCGCCTTTGGATCCGGAGTATACTCCGACCCGACTTCTGATTTAAGAGCGTCGAAGGCCGCAGTTAAGTTGTTGGCGTGTAGGTAGTCGAGCATAGATTTGTGTCTGCAGTTACAATGATGAGCTCAGTATGAACATCGACATTCTGAGCTGCTGTTGGTGAACGCACAGATCTTCCCTCTGTCTGTCCGACAGCAAAGACATCGTGAAAGTGGGGTGCCTGTGTTGCTTATGGGGAACTTGGTATAGAAGTGGTAGGTGGGGATAAAAACGCGTCGGGGTCGTCGTTGCAATGCAGATATGAGTTGTGTTGTGTTGTTTTGTTCCGGTTCACGTCCATTCTGGGACGGCGGCCAGAAGCTTGACGCGTTCTCAACTCCCGTTACCGGTATGTGCTTTTCTCTTTTCCCCGCGTTTCCCCACCCAATTGGACTCCGTCGTGTGTAAGGAGCAACTTATTCATAAAATGCAAAACGTACGGTTGGTCAACTGAACTTCAACCTTTATATGCTGTCGTCATACTACACAACGTATCAAGGTAAGCAGTATGTTCCAAACTAGATCAATTTGTGCCTTCGATACATGAATAGGAACCTGTCACATTGACGCTTTGCTACACGTATATGCTCTCTATATCATCATCGCTATCGTCCAAGATCACAATAACTTCTCTTTCTCTGCTTTGTAGCTCAGCGACCTGCGGTGCCGCGGGGTTCGCACCGCGGACTCCTTCCGCAGGTGGGTGTGGAATAACAACAAGAAACCGAGGCTGTATCATCGCGTCCACATGCAGGCAATAGTCTCCTTTCGTGACATCTTGAACACCGTGTCTAAGGGCAAGCTCGTTGGATGTAGATCTTTGGGAGGCAAATTCAGGGCGTACCGACTGTGCAAATGATACGTGAGACTCGAAAAAGACATCCTTTCATGGCAACGTGTACACAAGAAATCCTGAGGGTCACTGCGGCGGGTAAGATAAATAGCTTCTTCCTGCTTTTGAGCGGCTCGTATATCATCGGCTTCCAATCGCATCCACACGGCTGAGCCATCTTCGGAAACACGATGGTTCATATCATGTAGTATCTACGTATAAATATCCGATAATCAATAACAATGGTTAAAGAAGGAACGAGGAATATACCGCGGTCTTCCAATTAAATACTGACCGCCCTTTGACAGGATGGCCGCAGCGCAAGCATTCTAACCAGCAGCCTAGTTGATCCATATCAGCCGCGGTGGCCACATCGGCATTCAGACCACAAGCCTCTATCACAAGCCTAGCAGAAATCTCCGCAGCGTTGAAGTAGGAGACCTTTCCGCCCCCTGAATTCCATGGCTGAGACTCAAGGTTCTTGAACATCAACGAAACATCGTCTTCTCTATTGCGATTACCTACGCGGAGCGTTGTCAGACAATGATGTGCCAGAACTCGGGGATACGAGATGGGCTCTATACAGTCACAACACTGAAACCACGTTGTCGCGAGTTCCAGACGATAAGACTCGTCAGTGCCCAGTATTTGGTTGGTGGTTGATACTATCGGCATCATGGAGACCAGCTCCTGTTTTTTAATAAGAAGCCAGTCTTCCTGGAGGTGCGGTAGTTGGCTCGCGAGATCAGCGAAGCTTTCCTCGTCGATGAAAGCATCGAAAGATGGGTCCTGTACCATAGCCTTTATATGAGGCAGACTGCAAACATCAGCTGGACCTAGGACAGCTTCTGTCGGTGCTCTTGTGAGGGCGAACTTCTCAAGGACGCTCGTCACCAGCTTCAGACGTCTCTTCAGGAGAGACTTGCGTTGTTTTCTTAAAAATTTCTCTCTGGTGTCTTCCATTATTTCCACGAGTCCTGGTAACATGGCTGTCCATGCTACAATACCGAGGATCAAAAAAGGTTATTGTCTAAAACTATCTGCACTCACAGCGATCAGTAAGCTCTTTAGCTTGCTTAATCGGGGGGTGCTCCGACAGAATTTGTGGGTCAATTTGATTGAGGCGTCTCACCTCTTCACCGTATCCGAGGTCCACGAGACGGGAAAAGATCCTTAAAAATATGTATGAAAAATTGACAGATAAACAAGGAGGAAAGTCAGAAACTTACACTTGCGTACGCTTTTCTTGCATCGCCTGTGCCTCGTGCAGAAGTCTCATGTCTCTCCAGTGGCCAGAACTATCACATTGGTCGACGAACTGCATGTAGATCAGTGACATTCGGCTTGAAACATGGTGATCCAAACGCTACTTGTGTAATGTTAGCGACGGCTTTCTTCTGTTCTTGAATATACTCGTCAAATCGAGGCTTATCGTGCTTGTTTTGAGCCAGCCGAAGATTGACCGCTTTTGCCTCAGCGTAGTTGTATACCTGCTGGACGTCTGCGAAACATGTCAATTATGCGACTAAAAGGGTTGGTAGAAAGCCACATTTCTGCTTCGGGAGTTTAATATTGGTGCTGCAGAGCAAATCCCGGTGACTGCAAACCAGTTTGCCAGCCATCTTACGAGATAATTCAGATACTGTTCCAAAGCTGACGGCGAGAATGTGAGGAGTAGCCGTGAGATATTGTATGCGTTAACCTACTGTTCAGGTATGCATCTGGCGCAGCAGCGGACGCGAAACGCCCAAAAAGTGAAATGTTCGCCTACTGATAGGCAGAACTGATCGGATGGCGAATATTAGACGCGTTTGCAGTGCGCTGAGAAGGAGACTTGCATGGCAATGTTGAGAGAACGCGAGGTTCGCCCACTGAGGTTCATTCATGCCCTCCGGTTTGGGTGGAAGTTCAGGCTCACGCGACGCAAAGGCTGCCTTCCATACCATGACCGCTGAGCGCGACAGCAACGTATTTCTGAGTGCAGACGCGGTTCGAGAGAGGTGCAAAAGGTCAAGAGGAGCAAGACAACTGAATATCTGGGCCTGGATGAGCTTGGAGTTGCTGGTTGCATGTTGAGGCTTACTTCAAACAGAATATCGAGAGGCATTTCAGGCAGCATCCTTAGCTTGCCACGTCGGCGGACGATGGAGGCCATGGTCGTCGCCTGCAGAACGACCGTGAGCCGTATACGTATTATTACGCTTCAAGCTTCAAGTTCGATTGCGGTAGCCACCGTAACGGCCGACCACGGATGAAGCCGGGAGTGTGTGAACTTTAATTTCTACGTGTCGGGATTTGAAGACGGCTGAAAGCCTGTTTCCTTCCACCTCCAATCCCAAACTCTCTCCACCATGCTCACCTCCCGTGGTGCCGTAGCCCGCATCTCTAAGAGAGCATTGAAAAGCGCGAACAGAACAAACGCGTTCTTCTCGTCGTCTGCTCTTCTGGCACGGGCTGCTCTTCCCGCTCATTCTCAGCAACGCTCGAACGCGGTTCGTCCGTTCCGTGCTTCACCGTCGACACCTGGTCAGTATATGTCTATTCTCTACCCTATCATCTAGCGCATCTTCTTGCCTTTTCTTGAGCTTGAAAATATTTGCTAACTCGTTCCCGAGTACAGCCGCACGCACCTATGCGACCGAATCGAACTTTGCTGTTGGGTCCGTAAAGACCGTCATTGGTGCCGTTGTCGATGTTCAGTTCGAGACCGACAACCTGCCTCCCATTCTCAACGCCCTGGAGGTCCAGAACTTCAGCGGTGGTCGTCTCGTCCTCGAGGTTGCGTCTCACTTGGGTGAGAACTCGGTCCGCACCATTGCTATGGACGGTACCGAAGGTCTCGTTCGTGGCACCAAGGTCATCGACACTGGTAACCCCATCATGGTGCCCGTGGGCACGGCTACTCTCGGCCGTATCATGAACGTCATCGGCGAACCCATCGACGAACGTGGTCCTATCAAGGGTGTCAAGCTTTCGCCCATCCACGCGGACCCCCCTCCATTCGTGGACCAGTCCACTACTGCTGAGGTATTGGAGACTGGTATCAAGGTCGTCGATCTCCTTGCCCCATATGCCCGTGGTGGCAAGATCGGTCTCTTCGGAGGTGCTGGTGTCGGAAAGACTGTGTTGATTCAGGAACTCATCAACAACGTCGCTAAGGCTCATGGTGGTTTCTCCATCTTCTGTGGTACGTATCTCAACTTGTTACCCTCTATTGATATTTCTGATTCAACTCTCAGGTGTCGGCGAACGTACTCGTGAAGGTAACGATTTGTACCATGAAATGATTGAGACCGGTGTCATCAACCTCGAGGGTGACTCCAAGGTCGCTCTCGTCTTCGGTCAGATGAACGAGCCCCCTGGTGCCCGTGCCCGTGTTGCCCTTACTGGTCTTACCATTGCTGAGTACTTCCGTGATGAGGAAGGACAGGATGTGTTGCTCTTCATCGACAACATTTTCCGTTTCACTCAGGCCGGTTCGGAAGTGTCTGCTCTTCTCGGACGTATCCCGTCCGCTGTCGGTTACCAGCCCACGCTGTCTACTGATATGGGTGGCATGTGAGTCACTTCGTCTGTTTCGTTCCACTATCTCTTACGTAGTGTTCTTCCAGGCAAGAGCGTATCACCACCACCAAGAAGGGTTCCATTACTTCCGTGCAAGCTGTCTACGTGCCCGCTGATGATTTGACGGATCCTGCCCCGGCTACCACCTTCGCTCATTTGGATGCCACCACTGTGTTGTCGCGTAGTATTGCTGAGCTCGGTATCTACCCGGCTGTCGATCCCCTTGACTCCAAGTCGCGTATGTTGGACCCCCGTATTGTGCGTGTTACAATTCTTGTCTGTTGTCAACCATTGTCTAATCGGCATCTCATCTAGGTTGGCCAAGAGCACTACGATGTTGCCACCGCTGTGCAGAAGATTCTCCAGGATTACAAATCGCTCCAGGATATCATTGCTATCCTGGGTATGGACGAGTTGTCTGAGGAGGACAAGCTGACTGTGAACCCCACATCCCTTTCTCGGCAGGGTCTTTTACTGATCAAATGTCTTATTCAGGTCGAGCGCGCACGTAAAATTCAGCGTTTCATGTCGCAGCCTTTCCAGGTCGCTCAGGTCTTCACCGGTTACGAGGGCAAGCTCGTTTCTCTCAAGGACACGATCCGCTCCTTCAAGGAGATCCTCTCTGGCGCACATGACGCTCTTCCTGAATCTGCTTTCTACATGGTATGTGCGCCAGTTAATCAGGTCATTCGTTAGACTCACCAACCTCCACTAGACTGGCACAATTGAAGACGTCAAGACCAAGGCTGAGCAGCTCGCGAAGGAGATGGGCAACTAAACGTGTTTAGTACTGATGGCGTGATGGCTGGTCGATGTAAAAGTGAACCCTTCACTAAGAATACAAAATTATTCCTCCTTGTGCCTATCGGAAAAGTGGCAACCCGGACTGAAAGCAAGCGAAGAATCATTCAATGCATTTACGTCCTTGCTGCAGTCTGACAGTGAATAAGCTGGCGAGACTGGGGAAGTGACTATGTACATCTCAAGCATCGTAGCAACATTCACGTGACTGATTTTCGCAATCCAGATGTGGCGCATAGGCTCCGGCATCTTCCGCTATTATTATATATCCTTTCTGTGCATCCAAAAATACTTAAAGAAGGAACCTAAAACAAAATAGACGACGCCAGCAGGACTTGAACCTGCGCCCTCAGAGAGGAACAGATAAAACGCGGTTCGAATCTGTCGCCGTAACCACTTGGCTATAGCGCCTACAGAGACCGGCAAGGTCGATTCAATTTAATACTATTGATAAGTATTTAGCTTCTCCGGCACGATGCCGGTCGGCGATCGCCGTATCTTTCAACTCAAGTCACGTGGCGTCTGACTGGACCAGTCCTCAATTGCCATTTTGGTCAGAGGACCCTCATTGTCCTAGATGTCAAGCAAATTTGGGCTCCAGTTACGAACTCTACCCCGTACACTTCTGTATCCTCCCCCTGCTAGGATCTCACACAGTTTTGTATACCGCTCATTCATGGCTACCAGTGCCATCCCCCACGCCGACTGGCGACGCGCCTCCTCCGTCGCTGTTCCTCCGTACTCGGTGTTCACGAAACCGATCCAACAGTCAGAACAAGACGACAGAGAATACCGGATTATTCAGTTGGAAAACGGGCTGCAGGCTACGCTCGTTCACGATGCAAAAGCAGACAAGGCTGCAGCTAGTTTAGATGTCGCTGTTGGCCATCTATTTGATCCTGTGAGTGAGCTGTGCTTTTTGTTCGTCTATGTTCGATCTGACGAGTACATACTGTTTAGGATGATATGCCAGGGCTTGCCCACTTCTGCGAGCATCTTCTCTTTATGGTGAGTCTTCAATGCGAACACCATGAGGCTCGCCGTTGTCGAGTTGGTTGAAACGCCTTCGCGCCTTATTACATACAAATTTCGCCATGAGGTCTTCTTTTGGCGCTGACTTTCTGTGTTACAGGGTACAGAACAATTTCCCCGTGAAAATGAATACTCAGAGGCGCGCTACAATCCTCCTCCACTTGTTCCATCTAACGTTTTCTCTCCTCAGTTTCTGGCTAAAAACAATGGCGGGTCCAATGCTTATACCTCTACTGCCAATACGAACTATTACTTTAGCGTCTCAACTCAAGCGCTAACTGGGGCACTGGAGCGCTTTGCCGCGTTCTTTCACTCTCCATTATTCACACCATCTTGCACCTCACGCGAGCTCAACGCGGTAGACTCAGAGCACAAGAAGAACCATCAGGCAGATATGTGGCGCATTTTCCAGTTGAACAAGCACCTCAGCAAGCCAGGACATGTTTGGAAGAAATTCGGAAGTGGGAACAGGGAAAGCTTGTCGAAAGCTGCGAAAGACCTCAAGACAAAAGGTCGATTGCTCGAAAATGGTGTCTCGTCGCAAACTACCAGCCAATCCCCATCACCGATCTCGTCCCGTATAGCATCTCCTGCACCATCTGTCGCTTCTACCAGCAGTGAGTCGGATGCGGATGGTGGCACAGTTGGTCGGGAGACCCGGCGGAGGTTGGTAGAATGGTGGAGCAAAGAGTACTGCGCCAGTCGAATGCGGTTGTGCATTATCGGAAAAGGTGCGGTTCTTTCGTTGTAATTCATGCTCTTGTGCTGATTTGATGAGAAATGCAGAGTCTCTAGACGAGCTTTCTGATCTTGCGTCCAAGCTTTTTTCACCCATTCTGAACCGCGGCCGTGACCCTCTCCCGATGCTGCGTGAACATCCATTTGGACCGAACGAAAAGGGTGTAAGTGAAAAACAATTTTTGACATACACTGAGCTCTAACTTAATGAAACGCTTTAGACGCTTGTCTCCGTTCAAACGATCATGTCATTCCACGCTCTAGAAATCTCTTTCCCATTGGATTACCAACCCCCGCACTGGAAGCATAAACCAGCCAACCTGATATGTCATTTCGTTGGGCACGAAGGTCCCGGCTCTCTGTTTTCTTATCTCAAAGGAAAAGGCTGGGTCACCAGTTTGAGCTCTGGAGCACAGAACCTCACAAGAGGCTTTTCCATGTTCAAAATCACCCTGTATCTCACACAAGAGGGTTTCAGTACGTCCACTCAACGGTTCTCGTATAAAACCTGGCCTTATATAGCAAACATTGCCAGAACACTATCGCGAGGTCATTCTTGCATCATTCCAATATCTGGCTCTTCTGCGCGCTTCGAAACTGGACAAATTCCACCAACGCGAGGTAGCACAAGTCTCTGAAATCCGTTTCCGCTTTGCGGAAAAGCGGCGACCGGACGATTACGCGACGTGGGTAGCGGAAACCATGGCTTGGCCAGTCCCGAGGGACCTTATCCTGAGCGCACCGCAACTGACCTGGGATTGGGACTCTGAGTATGGAGAGGCAAAAGTCAAAGAGTATTTAGATACTTTGCGAATAGCTGAGGGGAGGGTGGTGTTAATGGCTACAGCGGACGAACATGCTAAGCTTGCCCCGGATGCTACTTGGGATAAGGAACCATGGTATGGGACCGATTATCGTGTTGAGAAGTTTGATGAACAGTTCATCCAAGAGGTCATTTTCCAGCTGTTGCTCCGGTCTCTTGACAACTGATTTTTGTGTCTCAATATAGGCTGAAGCTCCGAATCGCATCCCTGAGCTGTTCCTGCCCGGCCCTAACGAGTTCATTCCTACACACTTGAATGTCGAGAAACGGACTGTCGCTGAGGTATGCCCTGCACAGCTGATCCTGTGTCTGGTGTTCTTTCTCAAAATATCTATAGCCGCTCAAACGTCCCCATCTGATTCGGGAGTCTCCCTTGTCCATCTTGTGGCACAAAAAGGATGATCGGTTCTTTGTACCAAAAGCACATGTCATAATTGATCTTCGCAGGTAAGCTCGATATTCATCGCGCATAGTAATCTCGGCATCCACAAATCTAACATATGGCTCCTCGTAGTCCTGTAGGAAATGAGTTCCCCCGTGCCTCTGTTATGACTAAATTGTATTCGGACATCGTCAAAGACTCACTGTCCGAATTCTCCTATGATGCAGACCTTGCGGGCCTTTCTTATAACTTCATTCAACATACAAGCGGGCTCTTTGTCTCCATGCACGGTTACAACGACAAGATGTCAGTCCTTGTGAAGCACATTCTCGAGAAAATCAAAGGACTTCATGTTGATGCGAAGCGGTTGGCTGTGATGAAGGAGCAGGTATGCGAGCATTCGGCAGTTGTTGTTGACTTGGCTAATGTCATGTCTAGGCCAAAAGAGATTGGCATAATTTCTACCTTGGGCAGTCATATGCACTTTCCGACTATTTCGGCCGCTATGCCTTGACGGCACAGCAGTGGACGCTGGAGGAGAAACTGAAGGAGCTGCCTTGTAAGATATTTCTTGTCCCTTTCTCCAGTCAACTGATAGACTTGACCACAGCGATTACTCCTGAAGAAATCCAGGTGCACATGAAGAAGCTCCTATCTCAGGTTCATATGCGAATTCTGATTACTGGAAACATATACAAAGATGTACTTGAATTGCTTCTCGATACGCGGGTAACTGCTCATTTTTTTGGTGTAGGAAGCTATTGCGATAGCAGATATGGCAGAAGAGGGACTTGGAGTCTCTCCGCTTTCCTCTATTGAATTGAATGACCGAGCTCTGGTGCTTCCTGAATGTAAACTGTCACCACCTTCTATTTGAAACTTGGCTCACGTTTCTATCTAGCCTCCAACTACGCGTGGTCCTCACCCATTCCCAATCCAAATCAAGCCAACTCTGCTTTGACGTATTATGTCCACGTTGGACCCATCGTTGATCAACCTCTCAGAGTTACTTCAGCCCTTCTGACACAAATACTCAGCGAGCCTGCCTTTAATGTCTTGCGAACCCAGGAGCAGCTTGGATATGTAGTGTCGTGCTCCGCTTGGTCATTACCTGGCTCTAGCGAAAAGGGTTTGCGGATTGTTGTTCAGAGCGAGAAGACGCCAGGGTACCTCGAAGATCGAGTTGAGGCTTTCTTGGATGGCATGAAGTCTACCATCGAGGCCATGACCGATGCAGAGTTCGCAGAGCAGAAGAGCGGATTGGAGAAGAAGTGGCTGGAGGCTGAGAAAAACCTGGCGGATGAGACCGCAAGGTTTATCGATCACATCAACACCGGTCACTGGGATTTCTTGAGGAGTAAGTCTAGTCACCTTATTCACTGCTGTCACATTTCTTACAATGTCTTGTCTTCCAGAGGAAAACGATGCTCGTCTGTTGAAGACCATTACAAAGGACGATGTACTAAAGTTATTCCTCTCCCACGTTCACCCATCTTCAGCTACAAGATCGAAGCTCTCTGTCCATTTGTATTCCCAGAAGCCTCGCCCAAAGAAGGTCAGCGCGGCCGCTTCTGAGGCATTTGAGGCTCTCCTGCGGGAATCGCAGGTGAATGTCGAGGAAGTGCACTGGAAAGAGTCTCTCGGCGGAGATGGAACTCCTCTTGCGACCGATTTCGCCAATTACTGGAAGCAGGTCTTTGGATCAAAGACCGCCGCTGTGAAGTTGCTCGATGCCATCCCGGAGTTGGTGGAAAAGTACCCTGTAGCTGGCGAGGGAAAGGATCCCATTCGTTCAGATGTGACATATATCAAGGATTTGAAGGAGTTCAGAGCGAGCCTGCGGACTTCTGTCGATCCAGGGCCGATGGTGCAATGGGGGGACCTTCCTGTATCCCGGTTTTGGCAAGTGAGGCGGAGAGGACATAACATATGTGACACAACTGGAAGGACATCTAACAGCACTCGCACTAGCTCACTTCCTCCTAGGAGCAGCCTCCTTTGGTCTGTTGGTATGTTGAGGAGGAGCGACGAAATCTTTGGGACGTCGGAAGAGAAGGACGTGTGGTTCAGGTGCTAACATAGTATTGTTATAATCTAAACCCATTTCAATTCTGTTGGATAACAACTCACCATGTACTTCGTAGTGCTCCCAACCGAGACTCTGCGTTATCCCGATCCCTCTCCATTCTGGCTCCGCCAGAAGGCGAAGCGTGCCAGTGTCGTCGTCGTTGAAGAACTGCTTGGGCACCATTTTCAAAAGTTGCTTGGGCAGTATTACGTGCCGATATTCGTAGTCATCGTCTGAGTAACGATCAGAGTAGTGAATTCTGTCATTCGGCAGGGATCAGTTCGCGAAGCAGTAAAAGCGGTAAGATTCTGAGAAAAACGTGAGCTGACTTTTCGATGTATTCTTCAAGTTTGTGGTTCACTTCCTTCGCTGCCGCTGGATTTGCTGCCATAGTTGCTCGGGTTGGAAGGGAGCTTGATCGAGCGCCGGTCGATGTGAAGGTCGATGGTAAAGTGTGGCACTGGAGATCCGAGGGCGAGGCGTTCACATTGCACAAGCCACAGCTTTCCGTGGTCTCGTGACTCGGACGCGTCGTCGATGTTCTTGGGTGTTTGATCCCGCCCTACGCGGCCCTACCATGGCCACTTATCGCCAACAGTTCAACAAGATGAGCTACACGTATGATTTGGACGCCACTGAACATGCAAATGATCATCATTCATGTCGAGAACACTATCATAATGCTGCCACAAACCCAGAGAATCACTACAACTACGTTGAAGATTATTTTGAGGAGTTCCCAGACGAGATAGGTGGATATATGCGGATTTACTTTCTCAAACTCCATTGTTCTCAAGAGACATTCTTTCTAGAGCTATACTCATCTCCATCTCCTGTTCAGAGGCACGGACTGCACACTCATATTTCATATCAGTCACATTTGCAGGATTACGACGACGTGAATGAGTACCACGAGGAAGATTACACTACTGAGATTCAAGGATATATCCCTCAAGTCTTCAATGACCAGAGTATCAGCGCACCTCATGCAGAAGGGCCGTATCAGTACCGCAATAACTGGGAATCCCGTCAAAGTGAGCGTCAAAGTCCTCCCAAACCTTACCCCGTTTTACTTTCTGCAGGCCCATTGTATAAATTAAATATGTCCTGCAACATCGTCGAATCAGGCCAGAACACTGAGCTTCCCAACCAGCCCAGGACGTCATTCAAACAGTCTGGGCAAGGTGTCTCATCTCGTGGGGCAAACCCAAGAAATGCCCATGGAATACGTTTACGGCCAGTCTCTTGTCTACGTGGGTCTTAAACACTCTGCTACAAGCATTGCTCTGACGGCTCTCCAGCGGATGTATATCGTGGGATGTTCAAATTCGGCGTTTTCAATGCTGTACAATCGACGTGCTTTGACGACGTCCGTTGTGTTTTCCATCCATTTAATATTAATTAACCCACGGGTGTCTTATTGAGGTCTTCGACTCAAACGAGAACATGGTAGGTTGAAATTGTTGAAATTGCTTAAACTGCGATCCGTACCAATGCTTACTGCATTACTTCAGGTCATAAGCGGTATGAAAGTGCGCTGGCATTTCCAGCTGCTTCTCACTATTTGTTAGCTCCCACTGGTAGTGGAAAAACGGTTCTCTTCGAGCTCGCCGTTATCCGGATGCTGGCAAAGTCCAGGAATACCAGGCAACCTCATAAATGTGTATACATGGCGCCAACAAAGGTTCCCTAATCGTGTCCTCAAGCGATCGATGCTATTCTGAATCACAATTGACAGGCATTGTGCTCAGAAAGATATCGGGACTGGACAGCCAAATTTGATCCTCTCGGTATTAAATGTGAGTCGAAGTCGAAAGTCAGTCCACTTCAGTCGTGGCTTAGTCACACGCCACAGGTTGTGAGCTGACAGGTGATACCGTGCATTTTGACAAGAGCGCCTGGGGCGATGCAAAGAATGCCTCCATCATGTATGGTGATCCCACATTGTCACTCATTATTTTGTTGACTTCTTTAGAATCACAACGGTAAATCCACTCCTCTGAAGGAGGGCACCACCATTTACATTTGTTTAGGGCGAAAAGTGGGACAGTCTTACGCGTAATTGGTTAGCGCATCGTCAATGGCAAGGCCATGCCCTGATAATTTCCTCAGGCGCGATCATTCCCAAATCCTTTCACAGGTCCAGCTATTCCTTGTTGATGAGGTGCGCAGCAATCTGATTGCTTGACAGAGTACAATTTCACTTAACCTCTTGACAAGGTCCACATCCTCAATGAATCACGCGGAAGCACCTTGGAAGTCGTTATATCCCGAATGAAAACTCGGGGATCCTCTGTTCGGTTTGTTTTAGTATCGGCGACGGTCCCTAACATAGATGATATCGCGTCCTGGATTGGAAAGGCTGGCGATCATCTTCAACCAGCAATAGTTTTTGAGGTAGTCTTCTGAAGCTGATCGTCAATGTAAGAGATTGACAATATCAGTTTGGCGAGGAATTCCGACCATGCAAGCTTACCCGCATTGTGATTGGGGTACATCGCCAGAAGGGACAGAATGACTTTGCTTTCACCAAGAACATCGATTATAGATTGTTTCCAGCACTTCAGCAACACTCCGTTGGAAAGCCAATTCTCGTATTCTGTTCAACGAGAAAAGGTTTGTTTATTTTCTTGTTGCAAAGGTGTTTTATCGAGCTTAGCAGGCGTATTTACGACGGCGGAGCAACTTATGAAAGACTTCATTGAAGCTGAGAAAAACAAGAAAGCCTTACCCTGGTCGCATCCGTCGAGGTATGCCACGTGGCGTTTTCTATTAGAATGTCTGTTTGACCTTGATGCTTGTAGAATTGCTCAGTCTTTCCATGACAAACGTTTGACAGGTCGGTTTTGCATTGCCGTCTTCCATCCAACGCCTTATGGACAAACTCACACTGCTCAGAATTCGCATCCTATGGCATCGGGGTTCACCATGCCGGGCTGACTCTAGATGACCGACGAACAACTGAGGATCTTTATCTTAAAAAGATACTTCGGGTTGTCGTTGCAACCTCTGTGTGTGATGCCCAAGCGACTTTTTAGCTTCAGGCTAACCTCAGCTAAATTAGACCTTGGCTGTTGGGGTCAATCTTCGTATGCACATGTCTGCTACTCATAATGCAGCTGATTCTATGTGCGCTATTAACAGCTGCACATATGGTTGTCATAAAAGGTGTTCAGACCTTTCAAAACAACGCTTCCACTGAGTACTCTGACCTGGATATTGTGCAAATGTTGGGGCGTGCGGTGAGCCACTCTCCTCTCTGTCTTTTAGCCTTTCTTACCTCTCGTTTCCAGGGTCGGCCGCAGTTCGGTAAGTGCGTTTGTACTGCCTGCTTGCACAATAGTAACCTCTACCAGACAAGGATGGAATTGCTATCATTTTTTGTGAGGAAGAACTAGAAAAGAAATACAGAGCGCTCGTCCAGGGTACAACCATACTCGAGAGTTCCTTGCATGCTAACCTGTCAGAGCATCTCAACTCGGAAATCGGGTTAGGGACCATCACCAGCGTCACTTCGGCAAAGGAATGGCTGCGCGGATCCTTTTTGTTTCAGCGAATTCGTAAGAATCCCAAGCATTATGCGCTTGGGAAGGATGAGGACCAGACATGGGAGGAGCGAGTCGATGACCTCGTGATGCAGAGTGTAGAAAGACTGCGGCAGACGCAACTAATTGAGGTTGCGGGTAAAGACACGGGAGACGAGCAATTAACATCGACTGAATTCGGTGACACATAGCTGGAGATGATTGCAGCATCAGAAGAGTAAGCCTTCTCATGACCCACTGGTATGATCTTATGTTGGCAGGTTATCGGAAGTTAAAATGAGAGCCTCCGAGAAAACTGTGCGTTGCGTTCAATTCCTTCTCAACTGACTCGTTCATCAGGACTTTCACTGTAGGCATTGAATAAACTGCGGAAACATCTCGACATTCGGTTCGAAGTAAAGAAGTTGGAGAAGTCCTCGGACAAACCTTTCCTGTTGATCCAAGTAAGTCGTTATGACAGATTTCTTCCAGGCTACGATCAACCGTTGATCGCTCTTCTCCAAAGGCTGTCCTTGGTGGCATTTCTCTGAATGCGCCAGAGTTCAAGAGCGCGGATAGCCAACCGCAGCTCGAAGCATTCGGAATATTTCGCCATGTCAGCCGAATTGCAAGAGGTATGCCCCTCCCGGAGTCATCAGAGTTCTAATAACATATCTTTCAAAGCTGTTGTCGAGGTTGGTGTAGTAAAGGCACGGGGTGCTCAAGTGAAGCACGGCCTTGAGCTGTAATTTCTCGCTTTCATTCCTCAGACCGTCAGCCACTCAGATAATCTTACAGAGTTCGATGTTTGAATGCCAAAGCTTGGGAAGATAGACCGGTGGTGTTGCGTCAGATTGAACAGATAGGCGAAAAATCGCGAGTATAGCATTCTTGTGGATATTCGTGTCTGATGTTTTTCTCTCTCCCAGGTTAAAGGTTGGCAGGAATTGAAATGCATAGCCGCAGAAATGTTAAACTGGCTATCAGGTTCTCGCGGAGCACGGTGTCACTTCCCTCGCACATCTAGGCAGGCAGGATGCTCTCAGAATCGAAACGGTTCGCCAACAGTCATATATGAACCAGTACAACAATCCTAAGTCTTCACATTTATATTTCAGCTTTTGAACCGCCGACCTCCCTTTGGCTTAGAGGTTCTGGCATCAGTGCAGGACCTGCCTCGCTATTTCCTGAATATCACTCAACTCGGAGTAACCTCGAATGGTGGAAAGGACCCCGTCGAGGTTGAGCTTTCTGTGGAGTGTGGCCTAGAAGAGCACTCCTCGACAGTCAAACCGAAGAAGCAGAAAGGCCGCAGCCTGGATATGACCGCTGTTTTGACGCTGACTTCCGACATGGATCTGTTTGATTTCCGCAGAATTCCGTGCGTGCTGGATGACGATCTTTCCTCTGAAAGTCTACTGATGAAATGATGGGGTGGAAATTATATCGATGGTTTCTTAGGACAAAAGTACTTAAGAAGACGAAAACCTTCGAAGTTACAGTCAAACTCTCAAGACCGAGTCAAACTATCATGATCCTCATCACATCTGTGAGGATTTTCTCCATGGAAGACATTCCGTCTCTCATCCAACACAGGAAACAATTGCTGGTATAACTGTGAGCGAAACTTACAGGCCAAAGATATCCCCGAAGGAATTTCCAGTCCTCAATACACGCCCTCTTACATCGACAGTACGTGTTACTTCAACACCTGGTTCGAAGGTGTTCTGGAAGTTGCATTTTTCATGGCAGGACATGGATCTCGCCGGGCTTGAGGACGACCCCGATTTTTGGAACATGGATATCGATGAAAAAGGTGACGAAGTCGTGGTTGTACGAGATCTGACGAAGCCAAAGAGTCTGTGTTGCATTCCTATGTAGCAACGAATCTGATGAACTATTCTGCAGCAATCATCGGCCGTTCTCAAGGAGAGTTGATACCATCGCAAGGGTCCAAGGTATTGCAAAACTTAGATCGACCGGAGCTGAAACCCAAAAAATTACCGAATGGTAATTTCGAGTAAGTCTTCTAGTTATGAGTTTCATCCCTTATTCCTCTCACTCATAAGGATCAGATGTAATCATTGCTGCAAAGACAAGACAAAATGTCGTCATCTCTGGTTAGTAGACAAGCTGATCATCAAGATAGACTAAAACTATCTCATCTAGCTGTCGCGATGGCCTCTCCGAGAAGCCTCAAGTATCAAAGAAACGAATCACAGCTGACAAGGCTGGAGTACAATCTGGCCTTTCTGCTGCGCGAGCTTCCACTCAGCCTGCTGCCCCACTCAAGTCGAAGATGCCACAGAAAGGACTGGACCGAAACATGGTGAACCTGGAACTGTTACACGAAAGGACAAGCGTTGCAAGCAACTTGAAGTTGTCTCCAGGCCATCGATTGAAACTAGACTCTCCTGAACAGCTGAGGCGGAAGCGCAAGCCGATCCCTGACTTTGATATTACTTTCGCCGATCTGAATGACTCACACGCAACCCAAACTACTATTTACGATATGGTCAAGCTCGAGGATGATGATGACCTGCCTGAAGCATGTAACATCCTTGAAACCATGGCTACTCAAAGCCGCTCTCCTCGATCTGAAACTAACTATTCGAACTCTGATATTGACTCGCTCATTCGGGCTGTTCCTCTGGACGACGTCAAGAATTTGAACTCTGCTACTCGCAACGGATATCAAGAGGCTGCTGTTATATCTCTGTCAACGCCATCGCCATCGCCACCCGTTAAACGCAACCGGGAGGCCGAAACTCCACCCTCTTGGAAGAAACGGCCAAGGTTGGAAGTTATGATGCAGAATCGGAAAGCCAATAAGGTTGGCGTAAGCTTCTCTACTTCGCCAATTACCTGACTGCTCAGCGCGAAAGCGATATTGTTTTCAGATGAATGTCCACTTCTACGAACCTTCTTCTGAGCCAATTCGTTCGGCTGGACAGATTCAACCAGCCTTGTTTATTTCGAACTTCAGCGACGATTATCAGGACGACAATGAGATTCATCAAGACCCTCCGAACGATGCTAGACACTTTGCTCTCGACGATGATGATTATTCCTTGGATTACGACTATATCGGCATTCGCCCTGCTACACCAGATATGACTTTATCTACAAGCACTACGTCTGAGATGGAGGACGAGGTCGAAATATCAAATTCAGTCATCCGTCGTCACACACCCGAAGTGATCGACCAGGCTCCCACGAAAGACGATGAGGACGATTTTGGTGAATTGGACGCTTGGTTGAATAGCGCAGCTGTGGAAATCATGTAGTGACAACTATGCCAGAAGGACAAGGGCTTGACACAACCAGGCGGTGATATGTGTATGAATGGTGATTAGTTCTATTAATCCAAGTAATTATGACTCTGGGTCGGTAAATATACGAATAGCATCCCGAAATTGATCGTCCCATACGACCTTTTGAGTCGGTTTGATCATCTCCCACCCAGCAACATCATGACGCCACCTCAGCTCCTTCTTCATCCTCTCCGCAGCAAGCTCCACCTCCGTTGGCGGGGGATTCGCAACCTCCTCCTTCGTGGGCTCCCTTGTCCCGCGCGCCAGTGCACGCGCCGTGGCAAGCCTCTCAGGTAGCGCCTCATAGTATTTTGCTCGCGCTTTCTCGGTATCGGCAGGGATTTTCTTCAGCGAGTTTTTGTAGAACGATTCAACGTGCTTGTCGAAGTCAAGGTCTCCTTCGCTGACCGGCTCGTTGGGTGCTATATCCCCAAATACGGATTCAGGTTCAGGTTCGGGGGGAACGATTGGGCGTGTGTTTTTCATGACAAGACGGTAAGCGGCCTCAGCGCCGGAGCGGACGAAGTGTCGTCGGTTGAAGAATTCCCAAATCATGATGGGTATTTGGGAGAGGCCAATATGATCAACGAAGGAGACCAGCAAGAGTGGGGGGAGCTCGGGGATTGTTTCGGGGGGCGCATTCTGGGAATCCGAAACTGTGGAGGATGCCGAGGACGGCGGGGGACGGGGTGGAGGTGGCCGTATTTGAAGTGGCGAGAACACTGGGGAGTTTTGCGCGTTTGGAAGACTTGCCTTTTCTGAGGCATTCGGTAACGTCTGTGGTTCGTCCGAAGGTTCCTCGGGCTCATCGAAATTACCATCGGACTCGAGCTCGCGAGCCAGGTTCTCTTCATAGTCGATCTTCTCCAGTCCTTCCGTCCAGCCTCTCTTCAGTCCAGCCATGAACTCTTTAAACGTCGGGCGACCAATCAGGACAATTCCGCCGTCAAGTTCGTATTGTCGTGCCACATCAGGTGGCTTATACGTAGGCAATGCCCTGTGAAACGGGGACAGCTTGTCTATACCCAGGTCCATCCGCCTCTTCAGACGCACTTCATTGGCTATCCGGTCTGCAATGTCGCCATGTCGTTTCCCCACAAACATCTCAAAGTCGATCGCTGCTGCAACGAGAATGGGCTTCATACCCACGTTAGTGACAAAAACACAGAAATAGAGGAGCATATGCCCCGACCTTGACGTACTTCCGGAAGTACTTCATCGCTTGGTCGTATTCCTCGTCTCCCGGCCATTTCGCTCCGTAGACGTTGACCTTCCGAGGCGCGTACAGCGGGTCAACGAGCTCCTCTGCCTGGTCCTTTACAAGGTCAATGTAGTGCTGCCGAATCTGTTTACATTGCCTTCGGTCGTAGATGTAGTACCCTGTGATAGAGGAGGTGACAGAGAGGAATATAAGCCAGTTCCTCCCGGGCAACTTGGGCCTCTTGTTCAGCCAGGACACTGGGATGCCGGTGTAGCGCAGAGCCGTCTGGAAGCCAGAAGGTGGCTTTGGGACTACGGGTGGGGTTTTTGTGGCATTTTGTTCGGCCATTCCCATATAATGGTGTCAAGCAACGCACGATGAGGGGCGCGCCGACGTGACACACAGTGATTTACATTTCGCCAAAAAAAATCCCTTTCGGCAAGCCCCGATCACGACGAATTGCCGCTCAGAACAGCTTGTCCAAGGCCAAATTCACTTTCTCGACAAACCACAATACGTTCTTTGATTCTGAGTAAAATCCTCAGTAAAAGGTACCGTGAAGGATACGGGTCTCGATAGGCGTTAGGGCCATCAGCAAGGGTGACGGACACAATATGGCCCATAAGAAGAAGGGCCGTAACATCGTTGTACATGGTCAACTGATATAGCAAATAGAGTATAGAAATACACATAGACAAGGAGTTCAAAACACCCTACTCCCCTTCCGTAGCTCTTTCCAGTTGCTGGCGTTTCCGTGCCCCAGCTCTATGAAAATGCATCAGCACTCTGCAGCAGCACCCACAAAACTGTACTACTCACGTTTCAGTATCCAGCCCTCTCTTCTTACCAGTCTTCGCCTCGTCCAAGAACTGATTAAGACCGAACACGTCTCCGGTGTCCTTCTCGAACTGCACAGGTCCCTCGCGAATTTCCTGATCACTAGCACCTTCGAAGCCAATACGAGCTTGCCCAAGCCCGAACCGATCATTATCCAGTGCCTTCCCAATGCCCTCATCTGTTCCACCACCAAACGACTCCTCATTGCCCTCCGTGATGTTGCCCCGGGCTTTGTAGATGGCCGCAGCAGCAGTCGAGCCATGGAACAGCGGTCGGTCATACAGATTGTACGCATCCTCCTCCGCAAAATTGCCGGACAACGATTCCTGGTTGAACAATCGCGAATCCAACATCGATTCCTTCGACAGCGTAGGCTTTGCGAGCCCAAGCGCGACCTTTTCCGAGATATCGCGATTCTGCTGGCGTGCCATCTGCTTCGCTCGCTGCTCCGCTCCCATATTGCTCATCCGCATCTCCCGCTCCCGTTCCCTGCGCTTCTCCTGCCGCATCTGGTCACGAATCTTACGTGCCTCCTCGTCCTCCTCACTGCCCGCGTCCGACTCTGCCTCGCTTTCACTCTCCTCACTGCCGTATGCTGCGAGGCTGGACTTGAGCGCTGCCTGACTTTGCGCTGTGGGTTTGGGGACGATACCACCCCGAGCTTCACGTGCCCTTTGAGCGAGCATTCTGAGGTTCTCTTCCTTGGACTCTTTCTCTTTCTGCGCAAGTTTCTGTTGCATCAGTGAACGTTGACGAACTTCTTCGCGAGCATGTCGATCAGCAACGAACAAAGCTTCAGAGAATTTGGCGAAATTATCGTTGATGTGAATCTATGAACACTCTTATCAGAAAACGTTAGCTAGGAAAGACATGACAACTCACATCCTGAAGACCTCTGCCATCAGCAGCAAGTCGCTTGTCCAGAGGGATGGTGAAACCCTTGTTGTTCTTCCAATTCGAGATGCAAGGCGGGATCATCCACTCCTTTTGTTCCGCCACCGTCGCCTTCCTCGGAGGACTCCGCAAGACAGGCGGCGGCGGACTCGGCGGGCCCCTCGGAATCTTCTTATGCTTGAATCGCGGAGGCTCCAGAGGGTCCTCGACAACTTCCGACATCTTAATGATCCGCTGCTTCAGCCCCGCCTCGCCGTTCTGCTGGCCGGGCGTATACCGAATGAAGGATGTCTTCCCCTGGCTGTCAGGCACATTTTTAGGCTGCGCGGCTTTGATTTTGCCGTTGACGAGTTTTTCGAGGGCTGCGCGGGTTTTATCAGCGGTAGTTTGGACTTCTTCCTCCGAGGGTCGGTCCATAATGCGATCGGCGTCATCTAGGAAATAATGTCTGTTGAAGTGCCTTGTCCTCCTTGCTCGATATTCTTTTACATCGACATGCAGCAGACTTCACCGCCAGTGGTTACGCACAACTCGGCCCAACAACGCTGTCTTCAGCTGTCTTCTCAATGCGAATCCCAACCGGGAACCGCGATCTGCGCCCATTAGCACGTTTCGAAATCGGTCTTCCTCCCGTGATTGGTCGGGCTCCTGACCGTCACTACTTATATTACCCTCCACAGACCCACGAAACTGGCAGTCTTTTTTATTCTCTCCCCCTCATTTCGTGCTGTCCTTACTGCAGTCAACCAGACAATAGTCGCCATTCCTTTGCGATACTCGCAGCGATCTTCTTTCCTGCTTGCTCGACTAGACTGTCACACGAGTCCCTTCAGGTCCCTTCTGAGACTGTGGTATTGCTTGTCTAACCCTACGACTCAATGCAGCCAGCAGATACACCTACAGCCATGTTACCAAGTATTCACGAGATGTTTCCTGGTGCGTACTGGCTATTTATCACCGAAAAGAAATGCTTTCTGAACGTCCTATCCAGAGCACCTCATGCAAGCACCACAGAACCCAGGTTCTTCACGGCCCTATCACAGACAAGCAGTAGTATGTACCATCTCTACCTACATACATGCTACCAAAGTTGACCATCTTCCCCAGGCCTTCCAAGTAGCATCTCATACTTCACACAAAAGCAACACGCCACAAGCTTCTGTGGCCAATGATCTTGATAGGGATCAGCGAGCATATTACGGGGTTTTTCATCTCCCTCCATACGATGGCAATGACGATGGGATCTCCGGCAATGGAGCAGACAAGGGCATGTTCGTCTGCCCAACGTGCTGGAAACGCTTCAACCGCCCGAGCAGCCTGCGCACGCACATCAACACGCACACAGGCGTGACTCGTAAGCACTCATCTCGACACGAGTTTGTCCCATTATTTCTCACCCCTGCTTGGCTCACATAGCCTTTCGCTGTCCGTGGCCGAATTGTGGCCGCGGGTTCAACGTGAACTCCAACATGCGCCGGCATTACCGCAACCACAATGACCCCCGGTATCGCTCGCGGCTCTCAAGCAATCTTGGCACTGATACCTCGTACCCTAACGGCGGCGGTAACGACGGGAGCAGGCGCCACACTCGTATGAGACATCCGCTGGTGCAAGAGCCCGCGCCTTCGCTACCTGCACGTGCGTCCGAGTTCATCCCGTACATCACCCCATACAGCATACCCCCTGCGTCAAATCTCTCCGCGTCTGACTATTCTGATGAAGATGGGTCAGAGAGGATGGAAATATCCCATGATGGAAAGGAAGAAGCGGCGCCCCCGCTCGCACCTCCTGCAAAGGAAAATTCAAAGGCAAGGGAGAAGGAACAGACGCGCGAGACCACCGAGAGGACGTCATCTTCCCCGTGGTTCTTTGAACTGACGGACTTCCCGCCATGGAGGCTCCAGCCTTCCCCACTTAATCATACTTATGCAGCTTTACGGTCGCTGCCACTGACGCAGTCACCTTCTCCTCCGTCGACACATGTGTATAATGCTTCTACCCCATACGTGCGTTCGTTCTGAGACACGAGGGTGTCGACGGCTTTACGTCCAGCATCTGCTGGAACATAGGAAGATCAGTTCATTGTCTTTTCTTTACCTTTTAGTAGATCTTGCTCAAGTTGCGTGCTTCTTTTGAACACATTTTTTATATCGTAAATAGGCTTCTAATGAAACTCCGCAATTCTCGGACAACAATACGAACAGTGTAAAGATATAGTACCCTACTACAATCAGATGGAAATCAATAATATTATACCTTACGAAATCATAGTGAAGCATGAGAGGAAAACGAAAACCAAATGAGACGACCTGCAAGGCGTTCAAAGGAAACCACCTGCATGTCTAGATCTCCACCACGACCACAAACCGACGGCAATCACGATATTGAAGATGCCAACTGCACTAGACCCAGCACCGAGCAGAACAAGGAGCGACCAGCAGATGCCAATAACACGGTCGAGGATGCGGCCGAGGTAACGTTTGAGAGTTGCGAGCGGATCGGGGGTGGGTGTGTAGGTACTTGGAAGGCGGATCGTTGGCGGCGTCGTTGTGGAGGTTAGAGCGGGTGGGGGGAGGAGAAGCACGCAGATGATAGGTTTCTGTGGGCAGGGTGTTATTAGACGGAACAGAAATGTGAGCGATAACATCATACATGGTCTGAAGTTGTGTAACCTGGGACCGAGGTATATAGGATGTTCATGATGTTGCTTTTCTCAAGGGTATCAGGTGAGTCCGTATGTGTCGTGTACAGGACCCTGTCTGTCCAAGATGGTATACGTTTCGTACTTCATAAAGAGCCATGTGTCAGTCATGCAAACGAGGTGGCCTCAGAAACACAAACCTGTATTTATCGACCTCGCCGGGAATATACTTATAGCTGCACTTGAACTTCCAAAATTCACCTTCACGAAGCGCAATACACACATTTCCCTTGCGCTGCTCCACCACAAGCTCGTCAAATTCCTTGAGTTCCGCGCGTGTCTTCTCATCGTCTAGCACACGTGCAGCATCGAGGCCCTTATGGAACGCGGAAAGGGCGTGTGAACGGGGAATATTGAGACGAAAGTTCAGGTCGCCGAGGAAGAAGAGGTGGGAGGTATCATAGAGAGTGCTGGGCTTTGTGGAGTCCGGGGAGACGGGTGGGAAGAGGAGTGTGCCGACGATATGCTTGTAATCAGTAAGTCTACTGACAAGATTATCTTCATATGCAGATAGGTGGGCATTCACGAAGCTGAAAGATGTTGGTCAGGTTGCTTTTCATTGGCAATGAACAGGTGCGAATGGGACTGACGTGAAGGTTTCGCCAACACCGCCATCGGCCCCGGGAACACGAAAGCGAATGCCAACAGCACCCTTGTTCCCCATGTACGCGGGGCCAGTACCTGTCCATTGTGTCTGGACATCACACACACGACGAGCAATGCCGTCGTCTAGACCATACACAAGCAAAGCCACCCCGACATTAACAATTTTGGCAATAAGGGAATAGCGCTCTTTGTTAGGCGCATGCGCCTCGATTTGCGACAGAATTAGGACATTACGATTGTTGATTACGGACTTGGAAAAGCCAGACACTGTGACTGGCGTTAGCACACTTGCACCTTTAGTAAAACAGACCTACATGCATCCGAGATGGAGGGGGAGGAGTTCTTGGAAGCCAACAGCAACGATGTCTGGTGCGCGGCGTTCGCGCGAAAGAAAGGAAGAGACCTGAAGAGTCGGAGCAAGCCAATCGACGAGGTCTTGAGGAAGGCCAAGAACACCTTGGAGGTTAGTGTTGTACGACGCGATCTGGACGAGAAGACGGTCAGAATCGAGGTCTGGAGGGAGATTCGCCATTGTTCAGAGAGTATTGGACACCGCGGTGCACGGTCTAAACGAGGTTATCACGGCACGCGCACCGTCACGCGTCTCCTGGTCACGCGTCTCCTGGTCACCGACCACTTTGACATCATACATGTAGCATGGAATCCTCACTTTCTTCCTCAAACCCCGATGTCCGTCTCATCTCACCAGCCTTCAACAAGTTCATCCTATACGAGACCCGCCTGCGTTTCTACATAATCGCTTCCAATGCCGCCGACTCGCGACACCGCATCGTCAAAGTCGATCGTACAAGCCAGGACGAACTGATCGTGGTCGAAGATGAGGTAGAGTACAGTGGAAAGCAGATGAGTGCCATGCTCAAGATGCTGGACGATGGCAACAAGACATTGGGAGGTTTGGGGAAGGCTCGTGTGGTGTTTGGGATGGCTGGTAGGCCTCTGTTCTCTCATCCTTGTCCTCATATGTTGATTCCTCAAGCTCGCAGGTTTCATACGTTTCACTGCAGGGTGGTACATGATCCTCATAACCAAGCGTTCGGTAGTCGCACTGCTTGGAGGGCACTATCTTTACCACTGCGAAAACACCGACGTGGTCCCTGTCTGCTTTAATCATAAAGTAGAAAAACCTGCGGAAGAGCAGCGTCTCATGAACATATTCAAACAAGTCGACATGTCCAAGAACTTCTACTTTAGGTGAGTATATTCCAAGCCGATATTCTGAAAAGGCTGATGGATTGGATAGCTATACGTACGATCTTACGTCGACTCTCCAACACAATCTCACTGGTTCAAGTCGTCCTATCGACGGCCAGTGGCCCTTCAGTGATCGGTATGCTTGGAACTTCCATCTCCTCACCGGTCCATTCGTGAACCAGGAACGCTTTCCACTCAAGCCCCACTGGCTCCTGCCCTTGGTTCACGGACATGTCGACCAAGCCAGTGCGTGTTCGTTCAATGACTCATCCTATGACATTATCGTCTGACGACTTGTTCCACAGAACTGACGGTTCTCGGGCGCGTTATTTTTGTCACGCTGATTGCACGGAGGTCCCGTCACTTTGCCGGTGCACGTTACTTGAAACGAGGTGTCAATGACGAGGTCTGTGCCGACATTCTTAATTCGGTGGGCCCAAATTTACGTCCCAAACGTCTTTAGGGAAATGTAGCAAATGAAGTCGAGACAGAGCAAATCGTAGCGGAGGCACTGACCACGCCGTTCTACTATCCCGCACGTCGTGACTCAGGCGGTCGCCAGGACCGCCGCCCCAGCCCTAATTACACGAGCTATGTGCAGGTGAGTACTCGACATTCCCAGAGAGCTACATTTCTCATAACCACTGCAGTATCGTGGAAGCATTCCAATATATTGGACGCAAGAAACTACTAGCATGAGTCCAAAGCCCCCCATAGAGAGTAGGTTCTTCCTCCGTTCCATTACTCACATATTTATCTGCTTGGCACAGTTAGCGTCGTAGACCCTTTCTATACGGCTGCGTCACGACATTTTGACGACCTCTTCAAGCGATATGGCGCGCCCATCACCATTTTGAACCTCATCAAGAGACGGGAACCAGTCCCGCGGGAGTCGAAGCTGCTGGATGAGTACACGCAATGCGTGCGATACTTAAATCAATTTCTTCCTCGAGAGAGACGTATGGTATACAGAGCTTGGGATATGTCACGGGCGTACAAGGAGTAAGGCTTCCCCTGGTTTTCTATGTTGTATAAGCAAGTTCTAACGAGCTGACCTCACCTAGGAAAACCCAAGACGTCATCAGCTACCTAGAAGACATCGCTGAGGAATCGATCCAAATGACAGGATTTTTCCATTCTGGTCCAGAACCATACTCCCACTTCCTCGCAAGCGACGGCGAGTAAGTCCTTCCTTCACGTCCGCTCTGCCTATATTATCTCATCTGCTTTAGGACACCTTGGCGTAACTCGATTTCGCTGCAGAATGGGATATGCCGCACGAACTGCGTGGACTGCCTGGATCGAACAAATGCTGCGCAATTCGTGTTCGGAAAGCGCGCACTGGGGCACCAGCTATACGCGCTCGGCGTTGTGGATAATCCTAATCTGGCGTTTGATTCGGACGCCGTGAATATGTTGACAGAGATGTATCATGACCACGGAGATAGTGAGTTTGCAATCTATCTTCGTAGCCTCATATTCATACTTCATCAGCAATTGCCCTACAGTACACTGGCAGTGCGCTCGTTAATCGTGTCGAGACATACAGACGGATGCCCCATTGGAACAGTCACTCCCGCGACATCATCGAGAACATCCGCCGTTTCTACACCAACTCCCTCCTTGGTAAGAACTCACTTTCCCACCTTTCCACATTAAGCCACTCACCCAAAGCACCTTCTTAGACGCTGACAAGCAAACCGCCATCAACCTCTTCCTCGGCGTTCAAGGCGAGCGCACAATTACACGGGCGCCCGTACGCGGCGGGTACCAACAGTGGTTCCACAAGGAATATCTCGAACCCGCATACGTCGTAGAGGATTGTGAAAAGGCTTTGAAGGACTTTGTAAAGTACAAGGGAGACTTCTGGGTGGAGTACTACCGGCCGTTGCTGTTTACGTCCTTGGGGAAGCACTTCGCATATTCGATGAACAGCACTTTGAAACTTCCTGGGTATGTTTATCGAACCGGTCACCCCTTGTAACAGTATTTGAATTAACTGCCCTGTTTCCACAGGAAAACTGCAAAGGATATGAATCACAGCCCGTTCGAAGCACATGGACACCGAAATAGGAATCGCCCTCCAAGGTATGTGGACAGTTGAATTTTTCCGCTGTGAAATTAACGTCTAGTAAACCACAACAGTGTGGTGCAAGGTGTCCGCCGGTGGATAACGTCACATCCAAACTCCTCACCCAAGAAAGCGCCAGGCAAACAGGCCTCTCGGCCTGACTTAAAACGGAACACTGCCCTCGTGGACCCCGAACGGCCCACTACAGAGGGGCTCGCGATACAGTTGCTTGAGCCAACCGTGTCGGAGAAAGAGGAGGCGGAATATCAGGGGTATGTCCCACCCTTTCTGCAATCCACATCTCCTGTGATGTCGTGTTGAGTCGATAACGTCAGGTACATCGATCAGTGTCAGGAGCTCCTTGATGCCCCGACGACGATGGGCGAGCGAAAGAACCTAGAAGTTTACTCGCTGGCGATACGCACGGCACTAGGTGAGACGCCCGACTGGCCTGAAGTCGTCCCGAAGGAGTTTGTCATGTATGTCGAGCGGGGCCGGACGTCGTATTGGGATGCTTTGCCCACCACTTGACTGATCAGCACGTACAGTCGGATACTCGTCCTTACTTGATTTTCCTTCTCATGATTTCACGACATTTTGTACATTATCACATTTTGTTATTCTGATTTGGCACGGTGAAGGGACAGGTGTCGCCCTGACGAGAACCACCACGCGCCCAAGGATAACAAAGCCAAAGAAGCACCGAACCCAATATGGAGGAGGACAGGTGTGCTCAGAAGGGGCATTTTCTCTCCGCCATTTATCATCGTCGTTATGCCTAGTTTGCTTTCGCTTATCCTGATCAACACCGTAGAGGCTGCCGCGGTAAGAAGTAGCGGCCACTGGGGGAGAACAGTGGACCAGTGCAGGACCTGACGCGCACCGCGTTTTGCGAAGAAAGAGGTGATAAAGTGTGTGCAGTACACGATTCGGATGGTAAGATTGAGGATGTTGGAGTAGACCAAAGACACATCACCGACGTCGAATCGGAATAGTGTCACTGCGGCCAAGATGTAAATCACTGAAAAGCCAGCCATCCAGCTACCCAGTTGTCAGTGTGAGCAAGGGAAGTAAAAAAAAACCGAGATATCCACTCACCGACTTTGAATGTTGAGATCCCGGGGAGTAGCAACACTGGATAGGAATGCCTCCAAGCCACCGTTGAATGCCAATACAGGGATATACCAGACCCACGCCGAAAGGACCTTTGGCGCACTGGTCAGGAGGTACTGCCGCGGCAGGAGAATCTGCAATACGATTGGGATATATGCGGTCCCGAAGACGAGGAGAATGATGGAGAATGCTGCCTGCACAGATAGCAAGGATGTCAGTGCCGTTGCAGCTTGTTGCAGGGAGGCAAGCTTGGAGGTGGTTGCTTTTGAATCCTTTGTTGTGTCCGCGGAAATATCACCCAGGATCTTGGAGAAGAACACGCGTGAGGCTTCTTCGATTGGCTGGAAGACGATACGGGCAATGAGGGATCCTGGTGATATGCATTAGCTCTTGCGTTGAATGGCTGAGGGAGCTAACCGTAGTTGACGGCGATGGCGTATCCGCCTTGGTCTTGCAAGGGACTGAACCAGGATAAGATCACTTTGTCGCCCTCGGTTAAGAAATGTTTAATCAGGGATTGGGAGGTCATGGTCAAGGACAGTCGAAGAATCTCGGGATCAAAGTAATGAGATGGCTTGTCTCTGCATAAATCAACCTCAGGGAAGGGTTTAATCGATATAGTATGTTCACGTACTGCGTCTGGGGAGGTCGCTTCGGCCATGTACTCTGAACGCCATAATACGCGAGGTATGTAAACAAGACGGCGGCTCCATATGCCAATTGGCCGCCGGCAAAAGCAAGAAGGGCAAGCGTATGTCCCCCGCGCCTCATGTCATAGAGCAGGACAAGGAAGGTAACGATTGTCTTGACAGTGATCCCAAGACCCTCAGCCTTCACTCGTACACCAGTCCTCAACTCTGCCATAGCCCTACATCCCACATCAAAACAACATCCCAAAAACGAAAGTGGTCGACGCGTCTCACAGATTATGCATGGGCTCACTCATCAGTTCCAACAATGCAGCAAGTGCATAGATAATGATCGAGGCCTGAAAATGATCTTGACTTCTCACTTCACCACCAGCAAAGCGCGCATAGAAATAGGTCGTAGCAAGTGCCAGCGGGAACCCAAACAACACGGGGAGCACGGATACATTCGTTGTGGAAACACCCGACTTCTTCACGCGTAGCAGGGCATTCCGTACGCCCTCGCGGCTGAGGAACAGGATTGTGCTGAGCATGAGCTCGAACTGGATGGCGGCGGTGCCGTATGCGCGTGGTGGTGCGAGACGGAACATGGCCTGGTTGAGGATAAAAGTGAATATGCGGGAGAAGAGTTGGAGGCCCATGAGCGACGACGCAGACCGGAACGACGCGCGAATGAGTGAGTTGTCGACAGAATCATCGCGAGTGTCGTCGCCGCCTGCTCGAGGCGACATTCGAGGCGGGAAGAGATATCAGGGATGCTTAGTCAACCACCAGACGCGATTGGATCTCAGTACGCGTATCGAGGAAACATATCATATATCAACAGTGGTGCTGAGCTATTCATGTTGACGCGTTGACTTGATTCATGTCTCGTTGCATATCGCAACTGTGCTCAAGGCAACTATATAAGAGCAATAATATGTTCATAGGCAAGGCTGGCTTCTAAATCCATCTTGATGGTATCGTGGTACATCTACTGAGAGAGAAGCATGAAACATGAGCAGAGGCAGAGGCAGAGCAGCTATTATGGTAGCAGGTATAGCGAGAAAGCAGACAAGACACATCTTATGCGGGAGGGGGATCCGGTCCCCGTGAAACCTCCAAGTCCTGCAACTTGCCAGTCGCAAGGTCATAGTGCCATCCATGGACCCAAACGTTCCTTCTCTTCGGATCAGAGGAAGCCCAAGCATTAATCAGAGTAGACGTCTTGCAGACGTTCTCCACCTGACACTTGATGTTTTCCTCAATGACGATGGGCAGCGCTTCGTCCTTGGGTGTCGTAGAGAGCTGGAGAGAGGCGGCGAGTTTCGTGAGCGGTGCTAGCCAGCGGTTGAGCGCAGCGTCGGGCGATTGAGATGCGAGTGTCGTCATAGGGTCTTCCTCGGTGAACATGGGATTCTGGGCAGCACCAAGGCAGGCGTTTGCACCTCCACATTCGCTGTGTCCTACGATGACGACTGTGGGACGGGTGACGGAAGGTAGGGGAAGCAAGGTTGGAAAGCGGACTTGCATGAAAGAAAGAAATCAAGCACCATGTTCGACGCCGAGATAGTCGACGGCGTATGTGAGGACTGCGAGTGCGCTGTGATCGTCTGGGAGCATTTGGCTGAGGAACTTGATGAGACAAGACGCCAAACGTCATATACGACATACGTTACTGACTTTGCGATGTTTCTATGCACGAAAATCTCTCCTGGTCGTGCACCAGTGATCACAGCATCCGGAACTCTGGAATCGGCGCAGCCTATCCATAAAGTCTACAAACAAAAGGGTGAGATCTCATTGGTGCAGAAATAAACTCGACGAACGTGGGGTGCTTGACCAAGCGCCGACTGCTCGAAAAAGCCCGGTTCGACGCGTTCTACGTCTTCGGCCCACTGGGCGTTGGCTGCGAGCAAGCGGTTTAGATGAACATGTTGTTGGGAATGAGCCATGAAGTGGTGGCCAAAATGTTGGGGATGGTGGCCCACTTTATAGTCGGTTCGCATCTATATAATTGCCACCCCTGCGATCCGCCACTTGCCTAGGCCTCTTTTGGCCATTCCGAGAATGTCATCATTTTTACAGACCGTGTCCCGCGATTTTTCTCCGCGATATCTTGGCATACGCGACTGACTTAGCAACAATGGAGAATTGGTAAACCATTCAAAGCTCAAGAGTCAAGAATATTAATCTCGCAGAACCACTTTCTAATAGCAACCTCCACGCAGTTCAAAATAACTGTCTTGATAATTGACATGGTGATACATTGTGACTGTCTGATGCAACCGGCGAACGTTTGAACTCTATCAACGAGGGCACTTCAGCGTCTTGTTTCTTTTGAATTCAGGCATCTCAATTCATATACTCAAGGGGGATAAAGTCATATGGCGTGCGTATTCTCATAAGGATGCATGGCATGGAGGAAAGGGTAGTGTAACCTGAAAGTATTTTGTGCGGACATCATCGCCACCCCATTAAGCATCAAGCAGCTCAACGTCACACCACTCAAATCAGCGTCGACAGTGACAAACATAATCGCCTAGTTCATCTGTCTGATGAGCTTGTTGATGTTCTCCTCTCGGTCACCGAAATCACCACCCTGGACGAAATGCTTGAACTTGCGCGTCCTCCAGCCGCCGGTGGGGTTGGAGAGCTTAAATGGCCAGAGGAAGTTCGATGCCTGGGAATTAAGCGTTAGCACAATATTATGAACATAAGCGAAAGAATCCTATACCTGTTTGAAGTTGGGACCGGCAGTGGCGATCTCGTGGACAAGGTCCTCGACGGAGAGGATGTCGTACTTGCCGAGGGCGGCCTCGATGACGGCGTTGTTTGTGAGGGGGATGCGCTGTTTGTCCACCTTGCCATATCCACGCTTGTAGATCAGTTCACGGACTGACTTCAAGTTGGGCTCTCTGTGGAAAAAAATTATTTCGCCGTATCAATCGGAATAAACAACCGGCGTACCCGTATGCGATATAAGGCTCAACGAGGCGAAGCATCTGTTGTGTGGGACGCGTAACCTTGACAAAGACACCGTTGTTGATTTGCAGGAGACGGAGAAGTTGCAAGATTTTGCGGGGTTTGGGTGCGATCTCGTTGATACTGGAGAAGGGGGATGAATGCTGTTCAGGGGATCCAACGGACATCCTACTCACCCACGAATACGGACCACAAAGTACACCTTGGGCTGAGCGGGGACGTAGAAGTCACCGGCAGTCCGTGCAGCCCGCTTCAGGCGGACCTCCTCCTTCTCCTTCGTCAGGTACTCTTTCACATAGCTCTCCGCGCGCTTGAAGATGACCTTTCTCTTGGCTTTTGACGCCTTGGAGTGAAAGCAAAAGTAAGTCAAATGTCCCTCGAATTACAAGAGATGGATTGATAAATGAAAAGGTCAGTCCCGAAAGATGGTTAATTGAAGGCAGCATTGCAGAGTTAAAAGTTCCACTAGCCATCACTCGAATGAATCGTATGCATCATATAAAAAGCAAGCAGATGTCAACTCTTGAATACCAAAGGGCTTACCTTGCGGGCTTCAGTGGCGGCAGCGATACGTTCCTCCCGGGCCTTTTCATTTTGCTTCCTTTTCTTGAGGAGAGTCTCCGGGACTTCAATTGCCTAGGTAGACGTGAAGATGAGCACACACAACAATCGGTTCCAATACATCGAATATAGCTGACCGAAGCACTCGGGACGCTGGTTTGTGGCGAGGTAGATGTTAGTGACAGCTATCACACGGATATCGAGCGGACGTACGTGGTGGAGGGGGCCATTGGAGATCTTGAGGGACGACGATATTTTGGCGTTCACCACTGGATGGCCCCGTGCGGACGGGTGGCTTCAGCTATACAGTCTGACTAATCTGTTTCCACGGCAGATTTCAACATCGACAAACATGGCCAGGCGAGTCACGGTCCGCGGCGATCATTTCATCAGCGATGGCCCTTGTCCTGACATCAACTGCAGGGTCGATGTCCTTGATCTTTATGAACGATCACTGTTTCACGCGAACGAAGCGCTCAACATGAACCTGTGCCCTTTTCCATGAACAACTTCACGAACACCGTTTTGTTCCTGCTTTCTGGATTGCTCTTCCCATCCGATCCATGCCTCCAAGATCCCTACTGTTTCTTTCGTTGAACTCACTCCTATTCATAATCTCGCTAGGACAAAACGGTGCCCTTGGCGCGACATGTACCCTCTCTTCGTTTAAATGGGTTAGCTAGGATAGAACTTCTGTTGTCCTTCTGGACTTACACATATATTTTCCAGGCAACCAACTCTCTAGGACAGGACCCGTGTTCGCTTGCTGTTCAGCTTGAATTTGTCTGCGGCATTCGTGAGTCAAAGTATATGTCACTTCGCGGATATTTCTCACCATGTCATGCAGAGTCGGTCCTTCCAGATCTTCCACCTGGTGGCCGCTACAATCCCCCGAACTCTAAAAATGCCTGTACCTGCTCGAGCGTCGTGTACTCGCTTGTTTCGGCCTGTGCTGAATGCCAGGGTGCATCTTCCGTGAGGTGATTATCATTACATTGATGAAGAGGATTTCCGGCTAGACATCGATTCTTTCCCTTTAGCTGGTCAAAATGGACTGAAGACTGCTCCGAATCATCTCTCGGATTGTAAGTAATGTTGCATCTTAGTGTTATGCTATGATGCAGAGCTTCATTTCCCGTCGTATAGCCCTGAAACCCTCCCAGCAGGTGTTGCTGTCCCATCATGGGCTTACCTCGACGTTGCGGTGCGTTTAACTTTCTCCCAATGTCCATGGCGCGTGCTGACAATGTACTGTGACCTCAGACCAGCAATAAGTTCAGCGTCGCGCAAGCACGCCGCGTTGCAATAACAGGTGAGGTCATATGAGATACTTTGCCGCCATGGTTTCATCAATATGGCCTTCAGGACCAACGGAATCAACTGGCCCAATGATTACTTTCTTGGACACTAACACAGTCCTGCCGACCGCTGTGGTTACCTCACCATCTAGGCCCGTTTCGACATCCAACACGACGTCTACCGTGGTTCCGTCAAACCCCTTGTCTCTGCCCGCAACACAAACACCATCATCTACATCTAAATCTAATGTAGGTCCAATCATCGGAGGCGCTGTCGGTGGCTTCGTGTTCGTAGTCTTATCAGTCGGCTTGTTATTCTGGTGGATTGTTCGTCGGCGGCGCTCCAGGATCGCTCCGTCCACCGCTTATATAAATGCATATGGGCCCCTGACGGATGGTCCTGCACATGCACTTTATTCCAGAGTCAGGGTATGGGTCTTTGATTCTGGAAAGGAATGCATTACTCAATCAATCGTTCTAGAGTCCTCCTATTTCTTATAGCCCGTCCCCGGAGAGCCAAACGACACTCGAGTCATCAAAAGAGAAAGAGGGCCGATTCTCACCCACTGGCATAGCAGTTTAGGTGTTCTTTGGCTGATGACGGGACTTCATTTCCAACGATGTTCAAATAATCTTAAGCTTATTCTTTGTAAAATATCTAATATTACAGCAGAAGAAGTTTCTCTATGTAACTGGGTGGCAGTTTATTTAGTCTGTATTGTATGATATATCAATGATCAGTCTACATCGTGTGTTGATTCACTAGGTGACTGAGGCATCCACTGACGCGAGGATGATCAGCCAAAGAGTGCATCGTTACTCTGAGGCTACTGGGATGAAGGATCACCATAGGAGCAGGGCAATCAAACATGTGGATAACAGCGCCTGTGAACTCTGTTAAAAGATCGCCTTTCACGACGCGCCAGTGGTCAAAGTTATATCTGGGGAACTTTAGGGTGGGTCATGGCCGCCGACCATGTCCGACTTCCCCATCGCACATCGCCGAAGTCATTCTTAACCCGACATATGTACAAGTATAACATGCTCATCACCAACCAACAGCGAGAAGCATCTGTTTATCGCCCAATCCAACGCTGTTCAAATAATTTTCATGGGACGTCTTCCTGATATGCGGATTGAAAATCCACGCATTCTACCATTAAGTATCCTTCCCACTAATGTGGCACCAAGACGCCAATCGCGAGGTTCCTTGGTCTTGAAAATGTGCTAGATTTAGTCTGATGACTTCTTGATAATCTTCGTTCACATGAGCTGATAAGCACGAATTCGAGGTGAATAATGGCGAGAATGAATTTGATATCCACATGAACAGTATAAATAGCCTGTAGAGGCCCATGTCCCGGTTTCCGTCTTCGATCCCCCATCGCAAACATGTCAACAAAGCTCACAATTACACTGAACGACGGTAGTCGCGTCCCATGGCTTGCCTTTGGCACAGGTACCGCGATCTATCGTCAAGACGCGTCGGAATTCGTCCGAACTGCTATTGAGAACGGAATTACCCATCTCGATGGTGCACAGATGTACAGGAACGAAGACTCCCTCGGAGCTGGTATCCGAGCTTCTGGAAAACCCCGTTCCGAACTTTATATTGTTACGAAGTTGGACACGTTGAATCCCGGCCAGACTGTAAAGGAATCGTTGAAGGAGTCCCTGAAGAAGCTGGGCGTGGATTACGTCGATCTGTTCCTCATTCATAGCCCGAGCCCAGCCAACAAGGAAGGAAAGCTGAAGGAATTGTGGAAGGGAATGGAAGAAACGAAGAAGGAGGGACTGGCAAAATCCATCGGCGTCTCGAACTTCAATGCGGAAGATCTCAAGGTTGTACTAGACGGTGCTGAGGTCGTTCCTGCTGTTAATCAGGTAAGTTATACTTTGAAGCATCCGTATAGCCTATAGTTAACTCTTTATCTTATCCTCGGTAAGATCGAATTACATCCGTACGTTTGGAAAGCTGCCGAGCCGATCGTGAAATTCGGCAAAGAGCATGGGATCGTAACAGCTTCGTATAGTGGCCAGACACCCCTTGTCCGCGTTCCTGGTGGGCCTTTAGATGAGGTGCTCTCGGGCATCCGCGAGCGACTCGAGAAAACTCGGGGAAAGCCTGTAACAACCGGACAAGTTCTCACCAAGTGGCTCCTTCAAAAGGGTGCCATTGTCGTGACGTGAGTACCATTTTTCCACGATTCGCATCATGAACGATTGACTTACTTACATATCGGATTCCCTTATCTCAGGACAACTTCGAAAGTGTCACGAATCAAAGAATTTATTGACGCGGAAGACGTACCTGACCTGACTGCAGAGGAAAATCGAGCGATTGAAGAAGCTGGAGGGAAACTGCACAAGAGAGTTTATATGCGTCATGTCTTCGGCGAATAAATAGAAGGAGAATAGATGGTGTAGGTATTACGCCGCAGAAGCATTTTCTATAGTGTTAACTATGTAATTTGAACTTGTGCCTCAAAGGGAACTTGCGCTGTGCCGTTGGGCGTCGGACCAAAGGTTTTGCCACTCTGACTATGCGAACTTTGGCCGGAGGCTATAGAATCATGATAGCAGGTTATCCTGACATATTTAGTTCAATAGAGTTCAATGCTGAGAGAAAAGCTGCTGAGATGCAACTAACGTTAGGACGCCTGCCAAATGGTGGTCAGAGGGTCACGGTGGCAATTCGAGGTCCGGATTCCGACTCCGGACCGCATTTGTTCAGCGGGACCCGGCTTCAAGCAAGGCTAACCGTGTCGACGCTCGAGTGCAAAGGCACCTCACTGCCATCTCCTACCAGAAACTGAATGCTGAGCTCTCTCTTCTCTGTGGTCTAAAAGGCCGTTTGAGCTCCACTCTGCCGTAGAGTTATCTGACCTCTGAGTCTAACCTCGGAAAATCCCTTGTCTGGCTTGTCTCCTCCGGATTCACAATACCTTTTAATGACTTACGGCTGACTTCTACATTGATCGACACCTCCAATACCAAAAGCATGATCCAATGAGTCACATTTGCTATTCACGGTATCAGAACGTATGGTCCATCTTCTTTTCCCGCTGGCTCCGCCTGTTAGTACTGAAACCGACGACATGGAAGCCCTCGAAAGAGGACATGGTTTAAGGGCCAACTGCCAATTCTCCATCTAACCGGGACAGATCTCCGTGACGTTCTCCACCCTTTCTACGCACATACTTTTAGTGAGGATAAATGTACTCGCTGCTTCCGCTGTTCTTTAGCAGTGGCTCGCTTTTCCCGTCCCTTCAGAATGCTGGCTATCTCATTCTCAGTTGTGGCATTGGCCCTCCTCCTGCCGTCTTGCACTGCTCAAACCACCGACGCGACTTGTTTGCCTTTCTATCAATGGGTATGATTGCTGGGATTCGCAATGAATTCTATTCAGTCTTATTCGTGCAAACAGACCTTCAACTCTCGTAAACAGAGCCCGTGCCAGGTAGCTTCGACCTTGTTAGCTGTATGTGGTGGTGGTAAGTCCATTTCAACCGCAGAGTTTTTCACATGGGTAACAAATTTGATAGCCTACAACGTTGCGGCTTTGCCAGAGCAAACACATTATCTGGGCCCTTCCTTGGATTTAGCCAGTCCATGTCAGTGTAATACTGTGGTGTATTCTCTGATGAGTGCATGCGGTGCGTGTCAAGGCCGCACATATGAGTCGTGCGTATGCCGTTTAGCTTACTGTCGTCGCCGACCACGCTCCCTGGACTAATTCGTCAAGCAGCTGGAGTGCATGGTCCGGGAATTGTCTCACTGTCTCTATAAATTTGTATGTAACATTCGCTATTGCAAGGTGAACAGCAGTCTGACAGCTAGCCAGCTTCCCGCAACCAATTCCTCCGAAAACATTCGTACCAGGATGGGCTTTCCTGGATGTGAAGGTAGCATACCCCCGCTGCTCACCTGCCATCCGTCTGACCTGTTAGTACTTCAGGCAGACGATAGGTTTAATGAGGCAAATGCAAAACAGAACACGAGTAAGCGTTGGTGTTTGTACATATCGACGTCTTCTCATTGCTGTGTTCCAAGATATGAGTGAGTCGACGGCTGTGGCGTTCCCTACTAGCACCAGTACGAGGACCACAACAACGAGCATCGACAGCGCAACCACTTCCATGACCTCCATTGTGATCAGCCCATTACCAGTAGCCACAGATGATTCTGACTCTACCAATAATGCGGGCGCTTCACTCGAGTCCCATGCGAACGCTGTTGTCGGAGGAATTGTTGGTGGCGCATTTGGCCTCACGCTCATCGTGGGCCTTGCGCTCTGGTTCTTCAGTCAACGCAATCGCATCTCGGAATCGGGCATACAGCTACATTCTCCAACTGAGGAATCACCTAACTCGGAAACGGACGACATGCGACAGTACTTTGCCAATGCGGCGCCTGTGCAGGCATCCGCATCAATCGTAGGTGTCAATGCTCTCCATAATATACTTAATTTTAACTGGATTCTCAAGACCACGTCACTTCCATCCCCCACTAATGGACAGTTTTTCGAAGGATCCGGACCTAAAAGATCTATGGGTCGCTCAAACGTTTGATACACAGCTTCACTGTAGCGATTCCAATCGATATCGTTCCAGGCTAACCGTCGTGACTTACCCTTTTTCTTTCACATTTTTGGCTTATACCCAACCCACACTCCTTTCCTGTCCATAGATGGACAAATATATTTGCAAATGCTAATTGCTGTACTTCTTAAATGTTGCAAATGCCATGCATGTCCGTGAGAGTACTGGCGCACCAACTTGCAAGACTTACATAGGAGTACTTGCAGTGCGCACTGCAGATTCACATAATTACTGGCTTGACTAAACCCGATCGGTGCACAAGGCTCAGGCTGCTGATGACAGGCCTAGGAAAGTCTGAAAAATAATCTGGTGGCAGAATGGGCGGCAGGTTGGCGTCAAGAATTTCAAGGGCCTTCGAAAATAGGCCTCTGTCCACCGTGAGTAGTAGTCCGTTCGCGTATGAGGTGGGGAGGCGCCTTAAGTATAGGGCGTCACTTTGAATAATTAGCACAGCCTCCGCATTCCGTGAACGGCGGCCATGGTGGCGTTCGGCAGGGCCAAACATCATGTTGATGGTCAACGGCGCGAAGGCAGACTGATATAGTAATTCCATCAGGGCATGTCCTTCGCGTTTTATCTCTGCTGTCGCAGGGACGGGCTTTGTTCCCTCAGCCAGAACCTCTTCGGACAGCTGAGGTAGAATGGTAAGCGCTTTTGCATATCCTCTTGGCCTTGTTCTTATACGACCAGTCGTCCACCCAGACAGCCATATGCACTAACTCAGCATTGCAATGGGTTCGTTCTCTTCCTTCCCAAGTGACTCCGACTAAATTTCTTCCCAAGACTTTCAATTCGTTGAAGCAGAGCCCTTGTGTGATCGCAGGTTACCTTGGAGGTGCTTGCAATGCTGGCCGTAAGTTGCACGCACTGCTCGCAACACATGGATTGCCTGATCCCACCTGATCTTCAGAGTTCAATGTACCACCCTTGAGCGAGGATAGGGTCTATCTCGGTCCCGTTCCAGAGACTGCCAATCCATGCAGATGCAGTTCTGTGTTCTATAGCTTGATCGCCGCTTGTTCTGCTTGCCAGTCGAGGGATTGGCTGAAGTGCGTGTAATTGCTCACAGCTTCCAAGACTGTCCGGCTAATCCCCTGATGTTCAGGTGGTCAAGCTACAACCGCAATTGTTCCACAGTGTACCCCGGCCTGTAAGCTCGGTCATTGAATTTGCCTTCGATTATTATTTCTCATCCTTGGCTCAGTTTCCCTGGTAATATCCCTTCTGGAACCACCGTGCCACATTATGCCTTTATCGATGTAGTGGTAGGTATACACTTATTCTTGACCTTTTTAAGCTGACGTTAAAATGACTTAGAGAGATGACACCTTCAACATCACCAGTGCAAGAGGAGCCCTAGGTTTGTGTACTGCATCAGGTCTAAATTCGCTGAAGCTAGATCCTGTACTAGATTTTCCGGAATCAAGCGCTGTCCCGCAATCCACTGGGACCTCTGCATCCACTACTACTACTGGCCTTCCTTCACCGACAAATACTCCATCTTCAAGTTCTTCGAACGCCGGAGCAATTGCTGGTGGCGTGGTGGGCGGTGTCGTTCTCCTTGCCATCGTTGCGGCATTGATATTTTGGTGGACTCGGCGGCGCCGGAATAATAACATAGCTCCGTCGTCGATGATGAATGCAGGCTATAATGCACCACCTGCTGCGCCCCCCACAGCTTCCACCCCCATGAAATTCAACAGTTCTCAGCCCCTCACCACCATGCCTGCACCTAGACTTTACGTGAGATCTCTCTTTCTTTCCAATGCTGCCATCTCTGATGATCGATGTAGGATCCCTCCGATCCGAGCACTTATCCTTCCACAGCAGCAACATCTGATGTTTTCACCCCGGCTATGCGACAACAGTCGTTGCACCCAAATCACTCTGGGAGCACATACTACAGTGCAGGACATGCACCACCGAACAGTCGTTATACAGGTGCACCTGAACTTTGAAGCTATACTTGATTAAAGATTACATCAGACCGCAATCGTGATCTCGATGTTTCTCACATGTCTCCTTTCTTCTTTTGCGTATAATTATGTGGTCATGTAGGAGAACCTCTATGTCGATATAAATGGTCATCATGTTCCGCTCCTCACACTCCTTTTTCACAATTGAATGAGAAGTGCCAGTCTAGATTTGGTGTTGTTGATTCCGAACAGTTTGTAGATCATTCTCTTGTGAACCTTGAAGCGTTCGAAGTCGCTTCTGGGATGATCATTCATGTACTCAGCGTCTGATCCATGTGCTTCGGCAAGTCCATCTTGACAGGAGGCGCCTTGCGTCCTTTGGCACATTGCATGGCCTCGGTGTACTTGCAGCTCTACAACTAGTATCACTATAGCCTGTCGAGCATCCTGCGATGTTGTGGGCAGCATTACCTGTCCTGTGTGTGGTTCTCGCGTCGACGTCCGGTACTCGTGCGCAATCATCTGACGTTACCCATTGTATCCCTGGTTATGAATGGGTTAGTCCTGTCGTGAATTCCAAGCAAGCTTCTGCTTTGTGATAATAATGGTTTTCTAGACTTATAACTCCCGCAACCAATCTCCGTGCTTGGTGGGTGCCTACCTCCAAAGTGCTTGCACTTCCCAGCGTATGTTCAACGTTCAATTCACTTGTATCGGTGACACGCAAACAACATCCTAATTTTTTTTCAGCGATACATGTGAATGCCATCCCCGTCGGTAACCACTACATTGGCCCAAGCTTCAGTCAAGCGGACCCTTGCAATTGCAATTCAGTCGTATACTCTTTGATTAGCGCATGCGGTGGATGCCAAAATCGTACCTTCACGAGCTGGGGAAACTGGAGCCTAAATTGTCCAGCTGTAGAAGTTGCGACGTAGGGTCCTAACAGATCTTCCTGAAGTTTTGCACTAAATTGACTAATGGGTGATTGCTAGCTTCCCTCAACCTACACCAACGGCAGTCGAGATTCCCCCCTGGGCATTCCTGAACATTAGCCAGGTATGTACAAACTTTGCTGCTCATTCACGAGGCTTAGAAGCATGGGTAGACGAACAATTCCTTCGATCCGGTGTTGGCCCAGAGAGGTTAGATCGTGGTACTATCCTGCATTGACGTTACTCTTGACATGTGAATAAAGTGGCCAGCGCGAGCGAAATTACTTCCACCACCAGCAGTGCCCCTTCGGCAACCAGCGTTGTTCCATTATATACTCCAACCACCGAAATCCAGGCATCGAGCCATTCTAGTGCGGGAGCCATTGCTGGCGGTGTTGTGGGCGGCATAGCTTTTCTTGCCGCCGTTGGATTGTGTGTCTTCTGGATGTTCCTCCGGCGACGTCGCGGTGGATTCCGCAAACAACATAAAAACCGTGGGCGAGTAAACCTCACCGAGGACGACATCCCTGCTTCCCCTCCACCTATGCATGAGCGCTCGGTGACCACTCCTGTGTCTTCGGACCAAACGCAGGTCCCCCAGATCTTTGTAAGGCTTTGCTTTCTTGTCAGGATCACCTCTCATCGTATGATGCAGACGCAAGACTTCTCATCTCGCCCCATCTCGCCAGTGACATCAGGAATTTATACGACTTTTGAAGGCCGTAATTCTATGGATAGCTTCGTGTATACCAGCTCGCAGATGACCAGGGGTCGCTATTCTGGCGCTGCCGAAATATGAGCTAGCTCTCAACAGCCTCGCGGACGATAGTCGCCTGTACTTTGACCGCTATAGAATCAAGAATCAACACTATCTGGACGTTTCCGAACTTCTCGGTGTCTGTTTTAAGTAGTACTTCTCAATCATCGCAACATCTATTTGTCTGATATTCCATTCAGAGAACCATGGAAGACATGTGCTCGGCATGATCCCATTCACCAAAACATTCTCCTGTCTGCTGCAGTCAATGTGCTCTCCTAGGTGCGGATAAGTTGTTCCAGTATTTATGGTTTTCGGTCCGCTCTTTCAGAAGCATGCCACGTATTGCCGAACATTTTTCATGTCTGCCGAGCATGCTGTAGTATACCAGTGCCGTGAGTCTTTTCGTACATGTTGACGTGTGCTTATGAGGGCTCTTTTGAGAGACAAAGGTGGATGGCGTCTGAGAATACGACCAGTCTTTCATTCATGCAGCGGTATATGATGCTTTGGTTTCTCACCTTATCTGTGATATTGCTCGAAGCGATCGCTCAAACATCGGATGCTTCATGTCAAGAGTCGTATGCATGGGTAAAGCATCGTTAATTGGATCGATGAGATTGACTTGACAGTAAATCTGATATCTAGGCGTTCAACTCTCGTGGACAGAGTCCCTGCATCGTATCAGCGTATCTGCAGAAGGAGTGTACTTCGGCAGCTTGTGAGTTTACCAGAGACCGCTCTGAATTGAGGCGAGCAGAAGCTCAGACTTCAACTGCACAGATTTCAATGTTCCAGCTCTGCGTGCAAACGGCCACTATACCGGACCCTCACCCAACCAGACCTCGCCATGTCGGTGCAACTCAGTAATCTATTCATTGTTATCAGCATGTGCAAGTTGCCAGCAGGAGTTTTTCTTATCGTTCGTAACATGAAGCATTGGACATGAGTTGTAAGTAGTGATGCTCAGCAGATGGCCTCAGTGGAATGTCAACTGTTCCACCGTCTATCTCAACACGTATGTGGGCTATAACCTGTGACTGTCGATGCTGAACTGCCTCAAAAATTAGGTTTCCTATGGATATACCATCAGATACAGAAGTTCCTGCGTGGGCATATATCTTAGATCCTGGGGTTGAGTGATGGCTCTACTAGCACGACGCTCACACGACTAATCATTACTCATCCTGTCAGCCGGACAGTTCTTTTAATGTTACATCGGCGCGCATTATGGCTACAAGTGAGTAGTGAAGGCCTCTCATTGTCATACGACATGTACAGACTCTTCCGTACCAGAAGCTCAAGACGCGCTTATCGCTCCTACGGCGAATCACCCTATATCAGCTGCGATGGCTGGGGTCATTGGAGCGATGTCTACTCTCGGTGTAATTCTTTGTATCGCTGTCGTCTACTTCATATGGGGCCGGTGGTCCCGGCAAACGTCGGGACAGATTCAACAGTCCATTTACAGGCCTATTTATGAGACCCACTCCGAAACGACTCCGTTTGAGGATCTTCATGCTGGATCAGTCGATGGCCGCACTACTCCCCGTGGAGTGCCGCTTTCATTACGGACTGCGAGTCCTCATCGGTTGGATATGATGGCCAATAATTCTGTCATGTCTTTGCCAAATAATCTTTTTATCCCAGTGAGTGCCCCTAATTTTGCTTTTCTACTCCAATTTTAGTAGGTACGTTAGAGTCCAGCAGACAGCAACTCTTACTCTCCGGCTGCGGAATCATCCAATGTTTGAGAGGACCTCTCCGGAACCCGACCATGCCACCAACCATAGGAATGTAGGATGCGCAACATCTCCGCTGATATGTCCATACTGAACGGCATTCTTTTGATGATCATGAACTTCAGTCAAACTTCAGTAGTGTTTTACCATGGACGAAATTCCTTTTCAATATTGTCACATGTCTTACAAGAAATTGCATCTTTTTTTCAGTTCTAGTTGAGCCATCCTGAATGGTAATAAGTTTGTGACTTAGACATTGACTACAAGCTGTTTTGAACGGTCAGTCACGTCAAATCGCGTGAGTGGGGACAACGCGTAATTTGGGTCGGTGCATCGTGACTGGCACAATATCTACACGTGATCTGGCGCGTGCTTATTATTGCGGTCGCCGGTGCGGTTACCGCTCTTCTGTGAGCAACTGCCATGGCGGCATCTGCTGGCCAGCAGCTACCTTCTTCCCTGCTCTCACTGCCACCATATTCGACAACATCAAAATCCCGACTGCAGGCTCTATATTCCGATATTTCACGTCAGAAACATTCAAACCCGACTTCCTACCAATCCACCATCGAATGGTGGCGGAAAGCTGTAGAGTCTATTGTTGGATCCGGCTTTCAAGGGGACACCGAAAGCAGACTCTCTCTTAAAGCAGGACATAGCCTCATGGAGCTCGTCAGAGTAGAAGGTGTGGGAAAGCCACTTGCATTGAGAGCTGTCATCGTACGTTGCAACACTTGCTTGTGGTGAGAAGTGGATAAAGGTCAACTGACTACATTATGCCCTAGGAAGGCTGAGCTTCAGGCTAACCATTCTCTTATCTCGCAACAAGACTTCCTAAATGCGAAAGACTCGATATATGACCCTGGGTGGCTTCTTCCGCGAATAGCAGCCATTGTTGTCGGAAAGCCCCTTTGGTGGGCTCTAGAACAATTAGGAATTGTCGGAGACGATGGAATACTGGGAGGGTCGCATTCGAGTAGCCGGCACGGGAAGGACACGGCATGGTGGGGTGAATATGTGGTAGTGCGACTCGTGGAGAAGGCTGCTGATGAAGTGTTGGAAAAACAGGAAGAGAAGGTCGGTGGTTCGGGAGACAGGCTCTATACCTTTGAGGATTTCAGGAAGCAGTTTGGGTCGGCCATAGGGGTACCTGCGCTGACTGATGGAGATGCGAAGGTCCTATTGCGATACCTGCAAAGAGATCGAAAGGCCGTAATCTTCGATAAGGAGGTGCGCTTTGACAACACTCATCTGCGCCCCGTTTTCATCCATGATCACACTTTGGCAATAGGTTGTAAAATTCATCGTGAATGACGCAACAGCTCCAAGAGAAATCAATGCTGTTGACAGGGGGATACTACAACTTCGAAGCGCGGTGCAAAATTTGCATGCACAAGTAGATGAGCTTCACTATAAGATGGACGAGTTGAGTATTTCTTGTGCCCTTCTTCGAATATTCTCTTACAGATCGCCTTTGACAATAGGTGCACTCGGAAAGCGGCTGACGCTCTACGTCAGAAGCGGAAGCCTGTAGCGCTGAGTCACCTGCGGTTGAGAAAGCAGCTCGAAGATTTACTTTCCAAACGTTTGCGTTCGCTGAGCACATTGGAATCTACCTCTTTTAGTGTAGAAGCAGCTGCAGGTGACCTTGAGGTGGGCTTCTCTTTTCATTCACTTCGCAAATTACTTGTCTAATTTATTGGCTATTCCAGATAATGAAATCGTACGAATCCTCGACGGCAACGCTCCGCGCGATCCTCGCGCATCCATCTCTGCAACGCGAGTCAATAGAAGCCACCATGGACGCACTGGCGGAAGTCAATGCAGATGCGAGAGAAGTCGATGAGGCGGTCAAGATAGGAGCAGACTCTGCCATCAGCATTGAGGAAGTGATTGACGACGCCGAATTGGAGGACGAATTGAAAGCCCTGGCTGAAGAAGCGGAGGTAGAGAAACAGGCGGCAGAGAAGGAGAAAGCCGACATAGAAATTGAGGCACGGTTGGTGGGAGTAGGGATGCAAGTTCCTGACACGGTTCCCAGTGCAGAGAAGGTTAGAATACCCGCTCCTTGATTCTTTTTAGATATACTTTCACTTGATCGATCTGCAATGGAAGCCCAGTGGAGTATTTTAATTTACTATCAGGGCGCGAAGCCTTCCGTTCCTAGTACAAGCACACATCTTAATTCGTGATCTTACTCTGTGGTGTGGACCCAGGACACAATCACACATCTTGATCTTGAGAATATGTGACCTTTGCAAAACCCTGCATATAAGATAATATCCTTGTTTGACTGTTGGTGAGCTAGGGAACATAGGAATCAGGGAATAGTACTTACATCTTTCGCGGAGTAGCCCCAACTTTGCATTCCTCGAGGACACGTTGTCATGTCTCAGTGGGTACTACTTAGTTGCGCACGCGGATAGACGCGCGCGCGGATCCACAGAAGGTCTCGGAACCATATGATGCTCAACGCCAAACACGGTGATACATTTCCGCAAGGAGCGTCATACCCTGTTGTTGTGTGCGTCACTGCGACGTCACTAGCCCCTCAAGTCTCAGTATATAGGCTCGTGGAATGTAGGGTTTCCTACTACAGCATTCATACTCCCAACACCCAATTGTCAATCAACCCACTTGTGCGTTTCACTTCTGTTCTTCATGACCTTCGCTTTCTGATGACGATTCCGTAGAACTCTCACACATTTCCAAATATGTCCGACACTGGCCGTCAATCTTTCACTGATAAAGCTGGTTCTGCCTTGAAGGTAAATTCTAGTTTACGTGGATCATAGACAAGAGCTCATCCCTTTCTTCCAGCCTGACTCGCAGAAGACTACTACCGAATCAGCCGGTGATTATATCAAGGGTACTGCGGACTCTGCTGCCTCCACTGTTCAGCCAAGCGTGAGTTTTTCTCGATGTCGCACTGACGTAGTTATATTGACCCCATTCCTCAGCAGGACAAGTCTGCAGGCCAGAAGGCTGGGGACGCTGTCAGCGGAAATGATGTATGGACTTTATCATGTTTAAATCACTGCCCCAGCTAATATAGGTATTTTCAGGAGTCCATTCTTGACAAAGCGAAGCACGCAGTTGGACTGGGTGGCAAGTAAACGGTTGTATAGATGATTTGTAATGATGATAGTTGTTCATCAATGTACTACTATTGTTAACTGAGTTATCGACGAAAATGTTGCAGTGTTGCGTAAACATGATGGGAAATATTTTTACTAGCAAGATTGTGCTCATTCTCTAATGTGCAGCGCAGAGCAGAGTATGATAGATGTAAATTGATTGAGCCTTCCTATATAGAGCCATGTAACAACATTGGAAGGACAGTGTCCGCAAGTTTGCACGTAAAGCGGCTTCGCATGCGTCATTGTGTAGGGTGCGGTAGTGGTGCGGTAGTACACTTAACTTTGCCATGTGAATGACTTATGATTCATCTCCTTCGCCTTTCACCCGTCAACGGTTACCTCTCACTCTCACTACTTCATCACTGAGTAAAATTGATGTATCATGTCACGGAAGAATAATAAGAGAAAGAAGAGAGAGACAAGCTTCAAAGTCGATTTCAAGTTGATGCATCCAACGCTGCAACTACCAAAGAGGTATTTACCATGCGAACATGTATTCCTGATCATTTACTTTTCTACTGGACTTTACATTGACAATTAAATTTAACGGTTGCAACTAGTGGACGCGATCTGTCACATGCTACGCTCACGCTCCGGGAGTATAGGCACTATGTCCTAGATAGTCGCAACGGAACAGGGAAGTCGACACTCCGTGCACTAGCGGAAGGTCGAATACCGGGCGTCCCATGGAGTCTGCATATGTTACTCCTCGGCCAAACAGATGTCGTGAATAGCGACTCCAACCTGGATGATAGACTGGCCGACCTGGCAGTGACGTTCGAGGATGGCACAGTTCTTGAGCATGTAATGCGGAGTGACGCCACTGGGCGGCAGCGTGCACCGGTTGATGCCAAACGTATGTTACGTCGTCCCAAACTCAATCAATTATTTCTCATGTCCCGTTTAAAAATAGATCTATCCGAAGTATCAGAGAACTCTTAAGACCCTTCGCGATTGTACGCGCCATTCCGAAAGCTCAAACACGAACGCCTTCCGAGAAAGCATGATGAAATGGCTAAGATTGCTGCCAGGCGAAGTGGTGCTCGAGGTGCAAAGGCGCGGAAGGAACTCATCGCCGCAGAGGAACAGGTTGCAGCCCCTCAGCTGCTTCTCGAGCAGCCCACCACCGAAAATGATGCCGTCGCAGTTCAGTCTGAGACGCGATCAGCCGTTGATACTCTGAGTGAGATCCAGGCTTCCCTTGATGCTATGGACTCAGCCAGTGTGGAGACGCGTGCGCGTACTGTGCTTTTGGGCCTTGGATTTTCTCCTGAAGGTATTCTTCGTCCGTTCTCTACTCTTTCCGGTGGATGGCGTACCCGGTGCTCTCTCGCGAACGCCTTATTTCAAAAGTTTGATATTCTGCTATTGGACGAATGTACAGACTTCTTTGATCTACCAGCCATTGTCTGGTTACAAGGATACGTGCAATCCTCAACCGATACAACTGTGGTGGTGGTAATGTTGTCTCTTCGAATAATCACTGAGGATTCGAGTTGAGCATGTTCTATTGTCATCATAGTACGCACGACCGTGATTTCGCTGATGCTGTCGCCGATGAGTTGTCCTACATGAACAGTCACTGGAACACTTCAACGGGAACCTCTCCGCTTTTGAACACGAGCATCGCTCTCGGATTAAACACTTGACCCGCAATGCGCATGCAGGCAGTGCAGGATTAAAAAACCAAACACATGGAATCCTCTATTCAATCTGCTCTCACGGCTGCGCAACGAACGGGGGACGACAAGAAACTCAAACATGCTGCCTCGAACGCACTGGAATGGAGGTTGGACTCAAAGGCGGTCGGTTCAAACTCAACAGGGATTTAATGGGCTATCATTCGACGATGCGTGATGCAATGAAAATACCTCCTGTGGACCCACCAGTCAAGATCTCGATACCTTCGGAAGCCACCAGAGTTGAGGTTCCCAGATGCACTGGGTTCCTTGGAGAAAGTTAGTTATACATATCCTCAGGCGAAGGCAAAGTTCGTATGGTTGATGGTTGCCTCCGCGGCATCTGCTTGTGTTGGATGAAGTGACAACACATCTTGACGCGGATACTGTACTGGCGCTTGTCGAAAGCCTGAAACAATTTCAAGGAGCCTTGATAATTATCACGCATGACAGGTGTCTATCCACGGCCCATCTGTTTATTATTCATCAACCGACAATGTGTAGGTTCTTTGTGCGGTTTGTTGTGTAGGGACAGTCACCAAACGAATCAACTGGCGATAGCGACGAAGAGGAAGAGGAGATGCGGAGGAGGATGGCAAAGCCACTGGTTGGTGGAATGCGCAAGTATGAGGCGATTGTGGAGAAGGCATGCGCAAATGCAAAATTGGGGGTACTTCGGTAGATAAGATTAAGATTACATTTATCCACTTGCCTTGCTCTCTCATCATGGTTGCAATCCGTCTCCGCCATCCTCAGGGTGTGGCCACAATCCAAGTCGCACTTGATCGCGATGACTTTACCGTACAGGATCTACAGCAAGAGATATATGCTGCAACCAACATTCTTCCCTCTCGCCAGAGCTGTGCGTGAGCTCTCCGGTGATCAGCATTTCTCAAGCTCTTTACATATTACAATACTGCAGTGAAAGCTGGATACCCGCCGCATCCCCTTACCATCATACCAGAACTGCCGCTAGAGAGCCTTGGCCTGAAAACTGGCGAGCAGATTATAGTGAACGAGCTTCCGGACAGTAGTACTGCTGCAGCCCCTGCGCGGTCGACAACTGCGTCATCGATACCATCCCGAAGCTCCACTCTCAGTTCAGGCTCGTTTGCAGCACCTGCATCAGTATTTGCACCAGTACGATCGCCTTCACAGTCCAGTGGTCCGGATTATGTCGAGACAGATGGCGGCGTCCTTGTACACCGAGTGAGTTTTATGCCAGCTGCTCATGATTCGGGTTTGCGACTGATTTGCGCATATATGTAGGTAGTACCCGATGACAATTCGTGTCTCTTTTCGGCAGTGGCTCTCGTGTTCGAGCAGAGTATCTCCAAAGCTCCTGAGATGAGACAAAGTTTGTGAAACTTCATCGCTGGTCTCGCTATTTTAACCGACAATGAAATTAGTTGTCGCTGATGGTATACGAAAAGATCCTGAAACGTATAACGAAGCTATCTTAGGGTATGGACGTTTATTGGTGTGTTATATCTTGAAGTGGTACTGACAAATCCGATGCGCATATAGGATGCCACCATCCCAGTACATCAGTACCATCCTCAAGCCCTCTACTTGGGGCGGAGCCATCGAGCTGGGTATCCTCGCATCCCATTTTCGGACTGAGATTGCCAGTATCGATGTCGAGACCGGTCGGATAGACCATTTCTCGCCTCCAGCGGAATATGCGGGAGGCATGCGCTGCATCCTAATTTATTCTGGGATCCATTACGATGCAGCGACATTAGCGCCCATGGTCGATGCGCCTGGCGAGTGGCATCAGACAGTATTTCCAGTCGTACGTCATGTCTATCTTGATTCCACGTGCTTAAATGGATGGATGGATAGCAGTCCTCGGGTGAGGAAGACAGCGTGTTGATTGCTGCGAAGAAACTTGCAGACATATTGCGAGCGAAGAAAGCGTTCACTAATACTGCAACGTTTGATTTAAAGTGTGAGGTATGTGCCTCCTTCCATAGTAAAGTATGCGTCTCCTGAGCACACCTTTTTCGCAGGAATGCGGACAAGGTTTAAAGGGGGAAAAGGATGCCCGTGTACATGCCGAGCAGACCGGGCATGTACGGTTTGGAGAGTACTGAAAAACAATAGTAATGCAACTTGCGGGGGCATTTGCTTGTCATTCAGTGCAAGTACGTTACTGCTCAGTAAGAGATCACAACTACAAAGTTCTCGCTGCATAGGGACGACGACCTCTAGGATCTGAGATTACTCCTGAATTTGGGGAGTGTTTAGCAATCAAAAGACAAAAAAATGGGGGCACCGCGGATCGAACGCGGGACCTTCAGAAACCAATTGTTGCTTGCTTCAGTCTGCTGCTCTCCCAACTGAGCTATGCCCCCATGAAAAGTGAGGAGATGATCCTCTCTAATAGTAGGAGAGAAATGATCAGGTATAAGAGAAAGTTACAATTTCGAGTCTACAGAGGTCCCTCAATTTCCATAACCACAGGACAATGATCTGAAGCCCCATATATTTCGCTACGAATCTCGCACTGGGGTTCCATATATGTCAGCCTCTTTCCGATGCCAGGAGCGATGGGACATACCATCTTCACTCGCTCTGCAATTCGTTCGCTCAAAACAACTGACAAGTCAACACCATCAGCTTCCTGGAAGTGGCAAATACATTGTTCGAGTCGAACTTACACATGTCAAGCCGCCAGCCTATGCTCTTAGTTCGACAGTTGAAGCGATACGAGAAGTACGTGTAGTGCTTGTCTGTGGGATGACGCTCGCGCCAGATGTCAACGAATTTGAGGTGATCTGAGTCCTCTGGTGGGTTGAGTACGTTTCTGAAGGCGGTGGTTTCAGCTTCGGTGTAGCCCGCAGTCTTGTTCCAGTTTGTCTTCGGGTTTGCGAGATCTGTTGGAAGTTCTCTCCCCTTAAACAAGATGTTTTCGTGAGGCCTGATTACTATACACGTACCCAGTTCTGTTGGCGCGACATTCAAGTCACCAGTCCAGATGACTGGTTTTTTCTTGTCCAGGTCCCGTATGTATGTCTCGAAGTGTTCGTTCCACTCTTTCTTAGCATCAAGGGTCTGAGGAATGTGACAGGATCGGTATGAGCATAAACGTCCAGATGTCGTTCAAAGTGCTACCTTCAAACCTGCGCCGGCGTTTACGACATACGTGCCAATGAGATAGCAAGTACTGAATTCTAGCGTGATAATCCTCCCCTTCACTAGCGAGGGGTCTGGGTGGCCAGGTAGTGTTTTTGTAACGGTTAGTGGTTTATGTTTCGAAAGAATGGCCGTTCCGGCTGTAACTTCCAATCAACATATGTCCAAAACCTGGCGACCCCAGGAACGTACGCACCATACGATTTAGTGTCAGATATTGACCAGTAACGGTATGGGTATCGATCCTTGATAACGGGGTCGACTGGCTCATTATTAACCTACATAGGAATTGTCACGTCGCTCAATGCCTCCCCTCACAGAAGTACTCACCTTGGTCTCAGTCAGAACCAGGATATCAGCATCTTCTGCTTCCACGTAGTACTTGAAACCCTATCGCAGTTCAAGGTCCCATTCAAGGTCCATTCTAAGGTCGTAAGCTAAAACCGACAAACCTTCTTCTGACTGGAAACTAGACTGCAGATATTCCAAGTCACCACGCGCAGCGTATTGGGTATCTTTGGAGGAAAAGATATGTGCACTGGCAGCACTTTGTTCGTGGGTTGCGTACTTTCTGGTGCTGGAGCCGCGGCCTTGGTTCGCTTTGTTTTAGGCTTGCGTTCTTCTTCTTCCTCTTCGGAGCTTGAAGCCTTGCGCTTGGACGAAGATTTACGTTTTGGGGGCATCTGTGAACGACGAGGCGTTGCGAGTACACCGAGCAATGAAAGATTGGTGCCAAGCCTTAGTTCACGAAAGCGGATGAGAAGCATGTTCATCATGTGACTTTGTGGTGGCACAAAGGAACACGATCGGGCGTCCCGATCTGAGATCAACACAGTTGAACATTCAAAGTTGGACCCACAGACTTTTTGCACTACCTCCCACCACCAACAAAGCAAGTCGCTCCCTTCTTTCTTCATCGGTAAGCTCCTAGAACATTGTATTTACAACAATGCGCTCTTATGTTAATTCAAACTATGGCTTCTTTCCGCGCAGTTCGTTCTGTGCGCCGGGCCTGTGGTGTTGGACGACGGTTGTAAATATACGTTCAAAATGCTCAATCATCGAGGGTTCTCTGCTTGGATTGTAGTTGATGGACAGGCCGTACCTGAGTATCTGATAGCACTGGACAAGGCGTCGAATTGCGTATCATGTTGGATACCCAGCGAGGAGGGCAAGGTGTGTTCCCTGGCCATACTTCAGGGGTTAGAGTTGACTTCGTTCTTTGAAGCAATTTTCTGTTTATTGGCAAGACCACGGCGGAAACGTCGAAACATGCTCTTTTATTACTCTTGATGGTTTGGTTGTGCCAGGCCGATTTTTGGCTGGCTCAGGTATGACGTCCCGAGATGGCGTTAGAACTTCCTCGACCTCGGAGCGGCCGTTTATTTTTCAAAAAGTTAACGAGACAGGTGTGTAAAAGGCCCTGGTTCTATATCCCCATGTTGAAATAGTTTCAGGGAGTGAACCCGCTGTCGACGTTCCAGCGAAAGAGGTGGGGATGATCGTCCTACGCATCAAGCGAGTTGTGCTCGTAGGCCCCCGGGTTTCCGACCCCATTCAAGACCTTCCAAAAGGGCTTTTGGGGAAAAGGAAGGCGGGGGATCTTCGTGTAGGGTAGGCATGATCGTTGCTCCTCAAAGTGGTCGCAATTAACCAATCAATATATCGTTCCTAGATTCGGCGAGGAAACCAGAAAGTATGATCAGCACCCAACAACATGGGCAGTCAAGCCACACGACAAAGGCATTCCTGGAGCACGCAAGCCAAGCACATTTGTTTCATTTGTCTTCAGATATAGATCTCGGGGTAACTTCATGGGCAGTCAATTTAAGACGCTCTTTGCTAATTGCCCTTCACAGAATTTTTGGAGTCCCAGGGAATTATTCCGGGCCCGTCGGTGCCTTTACCTGCGGCAATCAAAAGGCTTCAAGCACGCCGCGTTGTCAGTCTGCCTTCCAGCATGCCTGCGCCAGAGGACATAGCACCGCCAAGGAAGAAACCTAGACTTGAAGGAAACATGCCTCCGCCGGTGGGTGGCCCAACGTCGATAGTTTCGAAAATCGTGGCTGATTGAATTTCAGATGTCTCAGGCGGGTCCGTCGACAACGAGAAGAACCGCAAGCTGCAGAGTGGTGCCGGCTGCTAGACAAGTGAGCTATCCAGGGGAGGGGATGTTTATGACGGCGAGAGAGAGCGTTTTGACGGATTCAGGAAATAGCACGCCTGATATGGGAGAGAGCCAGGCGAGTGGGACGGAATGATCGCCTCATATCTTTCTCGTTTTATTGTTATCGTTTTTGCTATTTTGTACTTGTGCTTTAGCTCTGTGGATAGATTGTGCTTTGAAATGTACGCAATGTTATTATACTGTTCGTGTTTCGAGGTCTTGAAAGATATTACAATCTTCGCAGATCAAGAGACAGCAACATATGTGCGACGTTAGACCAGGGAGCTAATATAGCTCGCAGTGTCTGTCAGAGTCAACACCGTAAATTCAGATCGGTGACCATTGGCAGGCAGGAGGACAATACGTACTAGCATATCCATTTGATGCAATATTGGGCCGAACTGTTGACATTAGGATCGATTTCATGAGCTGTCTCCTAAGCATCAGGTACTCCATCCGTGTCGGTATCGACTGGGGCCTAGAGACAATCAAGGGTGTTGTTGCGATCAAGGCAAACAAGACAGTTGGTCATGTTTTCTAGGTGGCAGATAATGTGCGGCCTGGATCTTAAGAGTGTGGCGCTACACCACGAAAGCGGAATGAGGCCCAGACCTGTGAACATTGTCTTGGATGGCTCATGCGATGGTATCTAAAGATCTTATGTGGAGGGTTTTTTCCAATTTTGACCCCTTGGTAAGGTGGTGCGATTGGAAAGAAGGGCAAAATAATGTGTCCAACTGGCTTTTTTGAACGGTCCGTTGTGCAAGATAAGTATTAAACCTGCGACTTATGTCTTCAGAAGTGGAAAGATACCGCGATAGGGAGACTCATAATCGGAGAAATTCGCTGACCTGAAAGATCTAGAGTTTCTTCTGTGACAAGCGCTCATGAGGAGGAATATGACGTTGCTGGAAGGTAGCGGGCTGCGGGGCAATGGAAATATCACATGACGGATCTAGCATTGAATCTGGGTAAGTAATGTTCAAGATGTTGAGAATCGAGTACGAGATGGTACAGCATATCATTCTTCACAAGTATATGTCGGACGCCACGGAGGACAAAGCGGCTTCGGCGACCATTCAAATTGGAGAAAGAGGTATTTGGTTCAGAAGCTCTTAGCGGTGTAAGGCAACATGTACAAACAACACGTGAGGAGAATACACCGGACTGCCGCAAGTCACCACTGCAGTGAATCGAACGCGTCCGAGCTCACGACCGAATTCAAGAGTCGAAGTCACTGCGGCCCATCTAAATGTCTCAACCCCCAATTGGGATTGTTCTTCACGTATGGCCATCAAGATGGGGCTTACCCTCTATCGATCCCTCCTGTGTCGCTGCTGTGATGTATCTCCAGCAAGCCATCCCTGGCAAATTCAGCATTACGGAATGTAATATTCCCGATCTTTCCCCAACTGGTGGGTAGGTGTTGCGCTTTTATATTGAAAACCAAAACTCAACATGATATATACAGGACAACTGCCATCTTTGACTCATGAGCTGCACAATGTCTCGTCCCTCCAATTAATAATCAAATATGTCGACGGTTTGAAGTATGAGGACCTCTCAACCAGCCCCAATCTTGACGCATCACTTGATCACACCGAGAAATCACAGACCGTTGCATGGTGTGCACATGTAGAGTCGAACCTGGCAGATATCGTGGTACGTACCCCTGTTCAGAGCCTAAGTAAATTAATGTGCGACTGAGCAATCCACAGTATCATACACTATACTCACATCACGGCAACTATGCGGGTTTGACTCATCCAACCTTAGTGTCTATGCTTCCTGTGCCCCAGCGATATTATGTTCCTGGACGGATACGAGAATCGTACAAACCCAGGCTGGAAGCAGCAGGCTTGTGGAGCCTTCATACCATTGACGATGGCGAGAAGAAACCATTTAAAGATGCTAAGGAAACTAAGTTGCAAGAGAAAACACAAAACAAAAAGATATTCCTTCTAGCATTTGGTCGCGAGAAGGTTTGTTCGTTCTTTTGCATCTGATGAAATGGCTGCTTACTGAGCTGTAGGTTGTGGAAAAAGCGCGGTCAGTGTTTGACCTATATACTCGCTTACTTGGAGAAAAAGACTTCATCTATCGTGACCGGTGATTATCACCATTCTTCGGTTTATGAGAGATGTACTAACAGACACTCAGGCCGACAACACTCGACATCGTTCTTGCTGCACATACCCTCATACTGCTAGAGCCGACATATCCGGACCCGTTCGTACAGGTTCTATTGAAAGAATCTTACCCCACCCTTGTCTTGCATGCGCATCGCGTCTTCGCCTATTCCTTTACCTCCTCAGATCCGCCTGCACGGACAGCTGCCACGCAAAGATTTTTATGGAGCTCTTTGATTCCGTGGCCACCCGCCATGAGGAAGAAAGTCGAGGCAACAGACGAGGACATCTATTTTTCGAGAATGCGCTGGGGGTTCTTAGGTCTTGTCTTGGGAGGCTTTGCTGTGTACATGACTGTGGCATTGCGCATGCCTACGGTATACGTACGCCTCAAACAACCCAAGCTGATGGCAGAGGGGGAGGAAGGAGAAGAAGGGGAGGAGGTGGAGGAGGTGGAGAAGGTGGAGAAGGTGGAGAAAGAGGAAAAGGAGGCATGAGGAGTGTCACTGTTATTGCCGTCATGAGTTCGAGTTTACGTAGTACTTACTTACTTCTTGCAATGCTTTATTTGGGAGGGAGTCATCGCTACAGAACGCAGGAACGTCTGATGGTGTCTGTCCAATGTCTGTCAGTGTCTAAGAGAGACCACTGAATCACAGACGCGTGACAAACTCGTGACGCATCCTGACTTCAAACACCCAACTGACAACTGAAATGGACGACGACCTGATTGTTGTCGACGATGTCGAGGCTCTCGAAATGCAAGCTGGCCCGTCGCGGCCTCGTAACGGCAGCATCAACCTCAATCACAACTTTCGCCCCAAGTCCGTGGCTGAACATTCCATGGCCTCATCTTCTCGCCTGCGAAGCTCGAGCAACCCTGCGATCGAGAGCTCGGAACGTACCACACGATCTTCGACCATGAGACCTAAGCTGCAGCCCAAGCTGAAGCTGAAGCTTAGCGAAAAGGCAGCTGCTCAAGCTCCTGGGATGTCCTTTCTGGGTCCGTATGACAGGGAACTCGATTCAGATGACGAGGACCTAGCATTCGAGGAGCAGTTCATTCTGCGAATGCCTCCTGGGGAGGATTTGGACCGGCTTAGGAAAATGGTAGCTGCTCGCGAAGTTGGCAATGACGTTTGGTTCAAGTTCAAAGGTAACGGTCACTTTGGTTCAACCTTGTATGTGCTAACAGTTCTTCCTACTTTGTAGATTCTCGTCGCGCCGTCTTTCACATAGGAAACTCCACATATTCATCTAAACTGGTCGACCTTCCTTGCATCATCGAATCACAGAAGACGCTGGACAATAAACAAATGTTTAAAGTTGCAGACATATGTCAGGTCGCACGGTTTATGCTGGTCAATACTTTGAATCACTCATTTCATGTTATTATACAGATGTTAGTTGTCGAGAAAAAGATTGAAAACGATGAACCTGTTGCCAACCACAGGCATTTCAACATTGACGAATTCATATGGCCCCACGGCATCACACCTCCACTACACCACGTCCGGAAACGCAGATTTAGGAAAAGAGTCAACAGACGAGTATGTTCTTTTTGGCAGTGACCGCTTCGATTTCTTACATGGCTTTAGACCATTGAAAGCGTGGAACAAGAGGTCGAGAGATTACTTGACGAGGATGCCATCGCGTCAGAAGTAAAATACGGTAAGACATGCCCTTCTTAGTGTTCCCGACGTTTGTTTACTCCTTACCCAGAAATACTTGAGAACGTCAATCCTGATCTATCAGATTCGGAATTCATGGAACGGGAAGAACCTCTGGACGCACCAACCCCAGCCATATCTGACATGGGTGAATTTCAAACCCCTGGGTTCGACATGGGATATGAAGGCGAAGGTGACGAGGAGGAGGATGAAGAGGGACGGGAGGGTGATATTGATGAAGAGTTGGCAGCCGAGTTGGATCTAGCCCTTGGTGACGAGGAGGAAGAAGGTGACGGCGACGACGAAGAGGAAGAGGAAGAGAGCGAGGAAGATGAGGATGACGACGAGGATGACGAAGATGTGCAAGCGAGAAAGCTCATCAACGAGGAGATACGGGATTTAGAAGCCGCCGTAGCGAAGAAGGGCAAGGAGATAGCCAGCTCTGCGAATCCCTTGATCAAGGTTTGTCATGTCGAAGTATGTTCGTTTTCTCTGCCTAACGAAGCATTCAGAAACGGTTCGAGGATGCTTTGAAGAAACTCACAGCCGATCTCGAGATGAAAATGGCCCAGCGAGACGAAATGAAGGAGAAACAACGGCTGAAGAAGGAGGGCCTAACGATGGACGCAGATACGGATGGAGATGTTGGAATGAACGATGGAAGAGAGGTTGACGAGGTTGAAGATGGAGACCTGTTCGGATCGGACGATGCTCCTGCAGGGCTGAATATTGGTTAAGGTTGCTTCGAGGGTGTTCAGCAGCCAGTTTCACATGGACGATTCTTCGTTAGTTCGTTCATTTATTTTTCAATGTATCATCGTTGTACATTACTGCCATCACATTATTTCAGAGCGGTAAGATACTGGTATAAGTATATTTTCCGACGTTGCCACCCGCTATGAATCTAACGATGGGAGTAGGCAAACCAGCCCAGCTTGCAGCACTAATGGTACGTAGACGATACACACGAACGGTGCAAACCAGACAGAGAGTACCTGCCAATTCCAAATTGCCTGGCGTGCTTGCTCCTGTCCAAATAACAACCATCCCAATCCTAAGAGAGTATATCCGGCATACTTTAGGACTCGAATGTGGAAAGGGCCCTCTACTGACGAAATGGATAAGGGAACTCCTAGTAGTATGGCGAGTAAAGCTGCTAGTGAGAAGTTTAGTACACTGATGATCGATATCACTGTTGAAGCTAGGCAGAGATTCAGAGCTTTTAGGACTGATGCTTGAGAACTGGTGTCACGAGTAGATGCACTGGGAGGAAAAAGGAGAGCAATTGACGGGAGAAAACCGAGAAGCATGAATAAAAGAGGTGAGGCGAGCTGCAGAGGAATAGTTTAGTATAGTTTTTTGAGTTTTTCCACTAGATACAGATCTCACCGTCTGGTGCTCGATATACCATGACGTGGATATCAGGCTAAATAGGAGGGCACCCAGGATGTGTGTGAAGGCCATGATGCTGAGAATGTCCAGAACAGGTCGTCGTCTCCTCCCCCATTTCGTTGAAGCCGTGCTTCTCGAGAGACCCGCTATTGGCTTCTCGGAGCCAGATTGTAGTTTCCAGCCAGCGTCGACCCAAACGCGGAGGCCACCAAACATCATAGCAACACTAATCAGAATGGCGCTCGGGAGATAACTTCCTATCTTCAGAAATCGGTCGGGGCCAGTCATTATGTAAAAGAAAAACGAGGCATGGAGCCGTTCGAGGAGATTGTTGGTCGTTCGCAAAGTAGACTCGATGATTCTGTGAAATGGCATATAGGTTTGTCTGAGTTGAAGGAGTGAATAGGCTCACCGGCCAATCGCATGGAAACCATGTGGCCCAGTTGCAGGCAAAGCAAAAAGAGTAACTGCATCGATCCGATATCTGGAAGTAAATCAGGGATGGCATGCGGGTTCAGAGAGGATGACAGAGAGACTCTAACTGACCGATGGAAAAGTCCATGCACACCGCTTGACTGGCCGCGGGACTGGTACATGAAGTGACGAGCGACGTTCTTCGCTTGGTATGCATATGTCTGAACCTCACGCTGATCTCGGATTGATAACGGAATCCAAGAAGGTAGGTCTGATTGACCAGGACTTTCTCTAGGATCTAGATGGTCATATAGCATAACAGGGACACCGCCAGAATAGCGCGAGATCCGCTGGAATGAGTTAATCAAGTCCTGGTTGGGGAGACGTCCATTAAGTCCTTCTTCGAAAGACGAACTGCATGAGTGGAGGCCCTTTCTGATGAACGCGGAAGACATACCAAAAAATACTCCCAAGTGCGAAAATGAATGGCCTGGATAGTCGATATTGAGGGCTGTCCAAATCACGCCAGATGACAGTCCTAGGCGGTCCGCTTCTAAATCTGTATCCAATGTTAGAGTTGGATACCAACATCCCGCGTCAACGACGACCTTACTTGATTGTGTTGAGCCGTGGTATGCAGCTAGCCAGGCGTGCATCCCATCCATATAACCATCACTGATAATAAAAACAATATCTTTGGCCCAAAGTGAGTAGCCTTTTGACGGGTCAGACTGAGGAAAAATCAAGAACGGAGAGCGCGGTACTGACGCTTGAGGAAGCCCGCCAAGGCGAGAACCGTAGAAACACCTCGAAGGTTCAGAGTGCCATTCCCTTCACCGGTTCTACTTAGCCACGACGCGCTGATCACCATAGCCTCGGTGCCGGATGTGCGGGGGGAGGACATAATACCATAAGCATTAGTTCCCTCCCTTGGCTAAAAACAACCATGGTAAGGCTGGGTCATGAGGATCAATAATAGTACAACGAACACCTGAGCTTGCGGAAAAAGTATATCCCTGCGTCGAAGCCGAGATACCAAGTTTATGAAACTCGTTCATTATGAACTGAGCCCGTCTATATTTCTGCATGAGTTCAGTATTCATTGGATGATGCCTGAACACATTCTTACTGGTCGCTTGTGGCATTGGTATCTCGCAGCGTTTCGAGTTGCGCAAGGTATTTATCTGCTGTGTGTACATCCCCCCAGTTCCAATACATGTTGACCTAGCCCCGATTTGAGCGACCCTTGTATTGAAGTTCCAGAGACCACGGACATACCTGGCCAGGTTGCAGCGCATTCTCATCGATGTATGTCCCTCTTCCAAGTTGCGGGGAGGGAATCATAATCATCCAAATATACCCTACACAAAACAGCGCTAGCCTGGGTGAAAAGAACGTCAAGAAACGATTGGTGTGGACAGGACTCGGACACCAACCTCACCCAAGGTAGTCGGCGGCTTAGCAAGGCAACCATCGCTTGTCGTCTACGTATCCTTGTTTCGCTAGCATTTTGAGGCCTAATTCGTTGGCGAATCCTATCCAACAGTCGTGCTAGTGGTGGAACTGGCTGAGCAACTTCGTTTTCCATTGCAGGGAAGAGCGAGCGTAACCAAAGCCAGCCAAATTTGAATTCGTCACGATGCATGCGTCAATTTGATTCGGACTGAAAAGGTGACTGACTTGTACCTTACCTTGCACTTCAATTCGCGACCGGCGATAACCACTTTCTCTACGGATCCCCTTGCTCCTCTGGCGAATGTTATATGCCTCCTAAAAGAAAACGACGCGTGTCCCCGCTGTCCAAAGGCTTGGCCCCCGGTGAACAGCTTAAACGAAGTGCACTTCCTGGCAATAGTTCCTCTTCTTGGGCTTGGGTCGGCACTGAGGTCGCGAAGCCATCAGACATCACCCCCGAGCACCTTCTGGTTTCATGCGGCCTGTCTAAAAGGAACAAACATCCTTTTTGTTCCAATAAATACGCGTCATTATCTAAGAATGACCTCCATCCTTTAAAGCTTTCGCAGCCTCCAGCTGTGGACGGGGAACTCGATGAGGAAGTGATTGTCATTTCGGACGATGAAGGCCCTGCTTGTTCCTCTAAGGCATGCAAGTCTAACCCGAATTGTCTGAATTATCTGGGCCAGGAGGATTGGGAAGACGAAGGTAGATATTGCCTTTGAGATTCTCGTACATCTCACTTCTTTGCGATATAGATGAGGCAATGAAACTCTTTCTGAAGACAACTGCATCACGCGACAATCCAATGCATGAGACGAGAGAGCCAGATCTTCCTGTGGGCCTGAAGGTTCATTTTCCGCTCCTGCTGTCATCGACTAAACCGTTGACAAAGAAACATAGAATCTTGGTGCAACATGCTATGCTAATGCGTCCCTTCAAGTCAGTCATATCAGACCAGTATCCATCCCTCCATTATCGAGAGCATATCTTAGGTCTGGTTTCGTGATCTGACGTTCAGAGCTGGTGTTTACAAATGCAATCCGTTTGTCGAGGCGGAAGGGAAGTTCAAGGTCCTCTCACCTTCCTTTCATGTCCTGGAAATTAGAGCTTATAGAGGTATGGCAGGAATCCCCAATATTCCAACTACAAGTCACCTTCGCTGCTCTTCAAGAAAGTACACAGAGCATCTTTAATCCCACGAAGCTAGTCGAAAGTCTACAGCTCCGCACGACGGAGCAGCAAGACGCTCAAGAGTAAGAATCTGCAAGTTTATACTATATCTAGATACTGTCTAATACCGTTTGGAAAGGTTCTCCAAACTTTTCATCTCTCATCTTGATGCAGAATTCAAAAAGCAAGCGAACCCCACAGTCAAGTCGCTCATTACGGACCAGGTAAGGCTTGCCTCCAACCAATCTAATTGTGTCAACCTTACAGCAATAGTTCCAAGGCAAACAGGTTTATGGAACAATATGTAACAATTGCCAATATCGCTCCGAAAGAATTTGTAACTTCCTGGAGATTGAAATCAATCTCGAAGTTGAATGACCTTCTGTTGCTCTAGTCACGCTTTCCACTCATGTTTCCTCTCTCACCAGAATAACTCGGAACTGGAGGACAGAATTGCAGCTGTCTTGCAACCTGAGATGCTGTCAGGCGATAACCAGTCAGCATATCATTGATCAGTGAAGAGGGGTGTCTGACTCAGTCAACAGGTATCTTTGTTCCCAATGTGATGGCTTACAAGACGCAACACGATACATTGAACTGAAGGAGCTGCCCCCGGTTTTGCATTTCTCCCTCCTTCGGTTTATTTACGACGTCACCACCATGGAGCGCAAGAAATCGAAGCACACAGTATCATTTCCTACGACACTCGACATGGATCGTTTTGTACGATCTGACCACCGATTGCCTAATGGTGCATGTCATGATAATCTGTACGAATTGCGTGGAATCCTGCTTCATAAAGGTTCCAGTGCGTATCATGGACATTATGAGGCGCAAGTCTATGACACGACGTTCGTCTTCTGCCGATTGGCTTGCACAACCACAACTAACACTTCAGTAGGAGCAAGGCTTGGTTTCAATGTAATGATGAAAATGTCACCAAGCTCAGGACGTTGGGGCAGAAAGCAAAAGAACAGCCTATAGTTATCGAGCTCGAAGATGACAATGACGAGAAGTAGCAGTTTGTTCCTTTCAGCTTGTTAACTCCTAACATGCTGCAAAAGGCCTTCCAGATTTCATGTACGGAAAAGACGCGCCAATGCCAAGAAACGGCGGAGAGTTGACAGCGAGGAGGAAGGGCGAGTTTCCCCTTTACAACCTGGCTGTTCGAACTGGTCTCATATTGCTTTGATAGAACCCCAGTTTCTTCAGCCTCTTCAATGAACCCTGCTCCCGATAAAGTAGAGTATGCCTAATCTTCCTATTTTCCCTTCTTACCGTGTCTGAATGCCAGAAACTTATAGGAAAATAGTGTCTAAAGATGCTTATATGCTCATCTATGCTCGTAAACCGACTAATACATCGCACAACTCATCCGCATCCGGTCAAGTCAATGACCCCATGCCACCTCACCACGCTTTGGATGTTGTCCGTGCGCTGAACGCAGCCCATGATGAAGCATGCGATTCCTTTGCAAAGCGGTCTGCAATTCCCCTCCATTCGCGTGACCGTTCTCATACTTTTCGCCACATACAGAGAAGAAATAATGAAGACTCGATTCCAAGAGAGAAGACGACAAGTCATGGACATCTACCGCAACTGGAATGTGAAATCTGTGGATGAGGTGAGAGGTATTAAAAAGGTATCTCTGTTGCACAATTGCATATCACCCCAAGTTTTCCAGGACTGCGTCCTAGTCAGTAGACAGGCACTGAGAGCCTGGCTCTCGCAACATCGGAATGAATATGCTCAATCTTTCAAAGAAGATCGAGAAGAGATGAGTGCGCGGGATTCTAGAGACGCAAAACAGTTAAGGCGCAGCATAAGGTTGGACGATATTCTGTGCCCTCATGGTCAACTTGATCCTACCAGGGCGGGCAACATCAAGCGCATCAATAAAGTTCGCACTATTTGCGCTCCTTGTATACAACATAATTTGACTTGGATAATTTTGACACCAGCAGGCTCATTCGCAAATTGTCCAAGACACTGGCTGGAAATTTGACCCGTGCCTCACGCCTGCCGACATATGTGAAGATTGCGTACAGCGTTCATTCAAAGGTAAAATCTTCTCTCCTGGATGGAGCGATTTATTAAGCTCGTTTCTCAGAGCGTCTGTACCAAATCGAACACCCACGGTTAGTCAGTCAATTTGACCAAATCTCGGAGTTGGCGTTGGATTGCAAAGGCTTTTGGATTTCAAAGCCTTGGCTCAAAGGTATGCGTCTTCCAATTTAAACCAGAGTCATATGTTCTGAATCTTAACAAAGACTGGAGATTGACGAAACCGAAGATGCACATTACGTCTGAGGGAGATCCACCACCTGACGCTGCCGATTTTCAATCACACGTCCTTTGTGTGCATGGGGGCTTATCGCTTAATACGACAAGTCGTCGGAGAATTTCAGCAGAGGTGCGTTGTCCACAATCACATCACAAAATGACTGAACAGACGACTTTTTCTTTGCTTAGGCTACGGCTCTTTTGCAGGCTTTGTATCCCTCTTGGAATCCTCTTTCCACTGATTCGGAGCTTTGTCCAATCTGTGATGCTGAGATTCATATATCCAAAGAAAGCAAAAGAGAACGCCGGAAACAAGCCGAGGAAGAGAAGGTGAGCTGCCTGCTTCGACGTCATGCTCTACTAACCAGCCAATAGGGACGATTGAAGAATATGTACGACAACGCGTTGTCGGGGAATACGGCGCAGCTCGAAGGTGTGCCTTGTGCACTCGTTCCCACTAACTTTGTGCAAAGTTGGAAGCGGTGGTTGGATCGCCCGACGGAAGCTTCTCGACCAGACAGTGTGGACAATACCTCGTTCATCTGCGAGCACGATGGCCTTGTACTGGACCCCAACTGTCCAACTGATCTTGATTCTTCTCTCGTGGTCATCAAGCGAAGCGACTGGGATATCTTGGAGACATTGTAAGCTCCTCTATGATTTATCTACACAAGCCTAAACATAAGCATGTATAAGATACCCGGGTGGCCCGTTGATCGCTGTCGAGAAGCCCTTCACAGATGATGGCGTCCATGCTGGATTCATTCATGATGTTCATGTATGTGCTAACTGTCGTCTCAAAAGGTAAGGAATTCCCAAGCGTTGTACAATGTTCACATGATCATCTCGATTCAGAAAATCGGAATGGACTTCAGCGGATATCACCATCCGGTTAGCTGGCCGGCCTCCGAAGGAGTTGAAGGCTACCACCCTTGTGACGTACTCTAAGACAGGTGCCCGTCAGTCAAAACGCCTTAAACAAATAAAGGAACTTGGGGAGAAGCGCCGGCTGACGATATCGAAATCGACGACTGTCAAGAGAATCAAAATCATGGTGAACTATGTTATGTTAGCCCTCAAATTCTATAATCTTAAAGCAGATTGATAGGTGCAAGACGAGCTCTCTATCCCCACTATCTGTCAGCGGCTATTCTACCATGGCAATGAGCTCGACGACAACGAGGCCACGGTCGCTTCTCTGGGTATCTTTGCTAATGATGTCTTGGACTTGAAACGGGAGAATGAAGTCGTCGAGATCGACACTGATACTGAAGATCAACGGCCCCGGGACGAGGGGAGAGGGTTTGGTGGCACGCTTCTGGGTGGTTCCCTCGACCGAATCTCTAGTTCCCCACCACCACTCAGTGCAACTCCTTGCGAGAAGCCTTGTCCTGCATGCACCTTTTCGAATGATGAAGATGCCCTCAGTTGTTCGATATGTGATACGCTCTTCAAATAAATACCATTTTCCCCTTTATATACGACGATAGCACAGTAACATACACTTATAACCATGAAACATGAAACATCTATACAGACCCATGTAGATTCATTGCAAAGGACAGAAGTTTGTGGTCGAAAGTCCCATGTACACCCCCAAAAAAGTGTCGTTACAACAGTACCAAAAAAAGTCCCATAATTGCAAAGAAAGAGATTTACACGTATTCAGAAACTGAAGAGAGAGGAAATGGTGATGGCCTGGGCATCAACCGGGGGACGCTTCCCGAAGAATGTGAGCGAGGTTGTGGGATGGTAGCTTGCATAGCATCAGGCATTGCTGCCGGTATTGCTGCCGGAGATCCAGCGGTCCGGAGCTTGAGAATGGAGGTCGCCGCCACCATGATATCAACCTCGGTTGAAGCGGTTCCTTCCATCTTCACAGCTTGTGCGATTGCGTCCTGTGTGGCGTCCGATAGCTCAGTAACCGTCACACTCTTTATTGCCGCCGTCTCCGACTGCTGAATGGGAACACCACCACTGGCAACAGTCCGATCCGCAATTACCGTATGTGCCGCCTGGACAACGACATTTTGCGCAGCAACCGCAAGTCGCCGACTTTCCAGAGGATTTTGACCAGAAATAGCCTTGTCGTAAGCTTCCACAGTTTGTTCCAGCACGTGCTTTTGTTTGACGAGGTCCTGCAGTTCAGTTGGTTTGGGAGGAGAAGCGGAAACTAATTGAGACTGAGTCTCCTCCGTCACACGCTGCGCGACACTTTGAAGAACACGTATCACTCTGGTATCCGGTGATTCTGGCGAGACCCTGGCTGCTGGAGAGGATCGGGGCTTCGCACTGTGTAAATGATTGATTGGTGTGACGAGGGAGGTAACAGCGACAGACTCACCGTTGAACTGTTTGAAACAAGACAGAATCACTTGAACTTCGACGTGGAGGATCACCACCTAGAGAAGGTCGTCGAGAACGCGCGTATGTCGACGTGTCGATACTGTTCACAGGAGCAATGGTGAGACTGAAAGTATGGGACAGTTGTCCTTCTTGACCGTCCAGCACGAACTACAAAAAAGGACACAGGTTATTATTTATCCAAATTTGCTGCTGAGAAATATATACCTTAGCATTGACCGTTATGCGACAACTTTCAGCGTCTGGAGGAGGGATGCCAGATAGTACATCATCCTTCCACGTTAACCAAGAAGGCAGTGAGGGTGAGCTATAGTCAACGGGAACGTTCTGCCACGATGCCTGCGGATCCCATACGCGTGGTGACCACGACCACTTAAGGCCACAGTATGCGACACTAGGAGGCGTCCCTGCTAATTTCCGGTGGAATGGACGGAACTCCCATTTACCATCGCCGATTTTCTTCGCCTCTATATTCCATATATGATTGCCTTTGGATTTAGCCTTCTTGCCGTCCTCATTAAACCGCAATATGTACTGCTGCCGCCATAGATAATTGCGGATCTGAATCTGAGTTGAGCCAGGGTCGCCGCACTATAAACATAAGACAGACCTTCTTCATCGGGATCTTTTCTTCTGGGAACCCACGGCTAGCAAGCTGCAGATAAATAATGAGGGAAACAAATCTTTAACGAGATGGGAAGTCAACAAACTTCTTCCAAGAAAGCAAGTGTGAAAGCTTGAATACGGAATTTGAACGGTCGGAAATCCGGGGATTCATCCAGCCGCTGCATTTTCTTCGCCATCAACGTCTGATGAATGGGCTCTCCCTTCGAATCTGTGGCATCCACTAACGGAATCATGAGCTAAACTTGTCACTCTTAGCTTTCGACTGATACATACGATTTGAGCAGATTTTGTTCAGATAGTCAAAGAATATACGGTCCACGTCCGCTCGATATTCTGGTGGGACATCGGATCCACTTGATAGACCAGCTGGACTATCGGAGGACTATGGAAAAGTTAGCCATGTGAGGTCAGGGCTCTAGGCGAGACTTACATGGGGGACATTTTTTGATATATTGCTATCGTTGTCGTCGGAGTCATCGTCGGAGTCATCATCATCCTCGACAGGAGAGTTTTGACTTGTACTGGGTAGTGTACTCAGGGGAGGTTTATCCGATGTTGACGAAGGGGACATGGATGAAGCTGAGCTCTCTACTCCTGAAAACCAGGCCGGCGCGGTCTGCTGCGAGGGCAATCTGCCAAGGCCATTAGACCACAATGTCGCAGGTTCTGCGAAAGGCTCTATGTATCCAAACCCGTAAGAATTGGGGAATGTGCCATTTATCGATCCTGAACGTGACATTCTGCCAATAGGCGGGCTGATTGCGGTCGGTGTTGACATTGAAGGTACTGATTGAAGTGGAATCGGAGGCATAGGCGGAGTGGGGAATGTCTCCACCATACCAGTCGCTGCGTCCGGGGGTGTCTGTGGTAGGAGCGAGCCGGTGAGTGAACCAGCAGACAACGAATGGTGGTGACGTGTTGGGATAATTGGTTCAGACCAAGAAGAATGAAGACCAGGGAAGTTGGAAGGTACAACATTCATGGGCGTTCCAAAGTCGACTTGTGCAGCTCCAGGTGGAATAAAAGTTGTAAAATCCGTGGGCGGTGATGAAGGTTTAACGGGACCAAAAGGACCATGAGAAGAAAACGATGTTGGAGGTGTTGATGGTCGAGATGAAGGCGGCGGGTGAACAGGTGGCGTTGGGAGAGAGATGCCAGCCACAGGGAAAGAAGCCGACGTATCCACGGCTAGCGGCGGTTCAAAAGGCATGGTAAGTGGTACATCATCCTGAGGCTCCCTTTTGGGGGCTTTTATACTCCGACGCTCTTCCAACTCGGAGGCGCACCGCTTACGAGACTGGTCTGGGACCGTAACAAGATCAGAGACGTCCATTGGTGTCGAGGAAACGATAGTAGGTGGGAACGAGAGTGGGTTTTCCTTTTGCTCGTGGACCGCGAGCCCAGGAGAATGTAGAGGGGTGGCGTATGTCGTCGAATTCAGCGCGGATGAGATCGAAACCAATCCAGCGAATCGCTGGGTAACCTGTGAGATGCGCTCATTGAGATGACCAATGCTGGAGCCAGTCACCATATCGTGGCGCTTTTGCAACATAACTCGGGCATGTTTCGCGGTTTGCTCAATACTATTGAAATGAGACTGAGTTTGAAAGATGATTGAGTATCAAAACAAAAGGCTCACTCTTCGAGCATTGTTTTCACGGCCACAACTGATTCGGCTTCTGCTTCGCTAGATACCTCTTCTTGCTTTCCTATGACTGCTTCTGTGGGCAAAAAAGGCATGCCAGCAGTTGGAGTAGCTATATTTAAAAAAGAAGAAACGACTGTCGTTGGCGAGACCGTCGTATTGGCACGACTGCGACGAATGGAAACCCCTGGCTGATCCAACGCGGACTCGAGCGACGAGGTGACACCCAAGCTATATGACGAAGCAGTCCCATGTATTGATGGAGATGGAATTTGGGAGTGGGGGGACGGAGACAAAGAATGGCTAGGCGGCGACATTTCGAGACTCATGGCGTTCTCCATGGGAGGCGCCATTGTGAATGGGTCGCAAGGTGGCTGAGGGAGGTCAGATAAAAATCCAGGGGGCCCGGCTCGCATGTGTGGCACTGTGACACCGTCCATTGGAGTAATGAAGGCCGTATGTGAGGGAATATCGGGCATTACTACATGGGCGCTGGTTGGAATTCCAGATGGGTTGGCCATATTTGGAAAGATAGGGGCCGTGTCAGGCATTAGTTGGCTCTGGACGGTAGATGTGGAGTGGAGGTTGGAGGATAGGCTCGGTATAAAAGTAGGAGTCATCTCATTAGGATGCTGTAGAGTAGGTGTTGTGTCCATTGCACCAATGTCCCCATTCTGGACGTCTTCGTGGTATTGGGAAGTACCCATTGTCGAAGTACGGAAGATGAATGACGATCCAATCGTCTCCTCTCCGAAAGCGCGCAGAGTTCAAGAAGGAGGAATATATTGGCCGAGGGAGTATTTGTGGCCGTCAATACCACGCTGGGATCAAGGCGATCGATTTGAGAACGTGGATAGAGGGATACAAGGGTGATCTTGCGCGAATGCTGGGGGATTGCTGGGGCACGCGGAATGAGATCCACGCCGTATGAATACGATGAACTAGGCCCAAAAAGCAAGAATGAAAGAGAAGTGGCTTCGCGAGCAAGTTGGCTTGAAGTGGGCGATACGAGCAGAGCCCTCGGCAAAGGGATAAAGCAGGGCTCCCTCGAGATCCGTGGAACTGGCGACGGTGGAACCGCAATACGATAGAAGAAAGAAGAAGACAGAGAAAGAAAGCAAGTACAGAAGAGTGAACGTCTATAACTGGCGACTCTAAAGGACCAAGCTCCGTTGTTACAAGCACAACTTCCTCTCCGTCGTCACATATGTCACATAACCGCAATTTTCGTTATTATAATAGGCGGCCCTGAAAACTATCTGAGTCTCGGCCAGTTCTAATTCATCCTAGCCCGGGAGAAGTAGTTAGATAGCCCGGTAACCTCGCCATATCTTTCCATGCGTCGCATTTTCCTAACCAGCGTCGACGCCCAGTCAGCGGATTCGCGCAAGTGAATCTGGAGATCATGCAGGGGCTCTGTTAGGCTCTGTTGCATCGGTCTAAACACGTTCACACCATGCCCTTGGAATACAATCTAACAAATCTCGCATCTTGTCTTGAATTGCCTTGAGGCAATGTGGCGTACTTTGAATCAGCGGACTTCTCCCATTGGCAATTCGGCTTTGTTGAAATCAAACAGTCCCTGACAATTGGCCCTCGCTTACATGGATATCTCGCGATGGGGATCAGTAGGTATAACACTGTCAGGTGGACTCAACCTACTGTACCACTGGCGAATGCAAGGCAGGGAGATAGCGGCTACTTAGATTGCGTACAGAACAAATTCAAGTCGTTTTACATAGTCAACCCGGCCTGAAAGTTATTACGTACACATTTGAACAGCATGCGAAATTTTTTGTAACGTTCATGAGGACGTGCACCTGAAGTAAAAAGTGATAAATAAGTCGAAATCTGAGATTAGTACCTCCTCCGTCCAGGACTTCGAGAGCGCTCTCGGTCTCTTCGTCGATCACTGTAAAAAACGCAGTTGAACAGTCAGTATCACGCGCGCAGTCTACAAGAAGTCTAAAATACTGACTCGTAACGGGACGACGAGTGTCTATCATACCCACGATCGCGATCACCGCGTTCTCGATCGCGATGCTCTTCGCCACCACGAGAGGACCGATAATCGCCGCTGCGGTCACCAGTACGAGAGGGTGTTCCAGCGGCTGGCACCCCCCCAGTTACACCAGCAGCTGGTGCTGAACTCGGGGGAGCCATTTTCCTTTTCTCACGCTCCTCCCTAAACTTGGTAAGCATGTTACGCAGCTCGTGGTAACCCAAATGCATCTGAAAACGCGGGATAAGTTAGAGCTCGAAACAGAGAATATGCGACTCACTTTTCCACCAAAATGATCGGCAAGTCGACGGTCAGAGTCGAGAACGGAGAGATATGCACCACAAACATCGCACACTCGCAGTTTTTGGTGTCCGGAAGCACCCGATGTGTCTGTCAGTTGTTGAAGCTCTCGCTATGACACGGGGATCAAAGTCACGTTGCAAAGGAAAGGCGACAGGTCATACCTCTTTTTCGGCCTTTTCGCTTTTCAGTGCCTCTATGGCTGCCATTTCTCGCATCGATTCGTCAACCTTCCCTTGTTCGCCTACATTGATATTAGTACACCAAAGGACAAAAAAAGTAATCATCACGTACCGAGTGTTTCAATTTTCTCCGTGCCTCCTTGAATAGCCAACTCGATCTCGGCAATTTCTCTCATCTGTTGTATCATGTGAGTGACTCGAGAGAAACAAGGTCATGTTTAAAACGAACCAGGTTGGTCGTCTTCGCGTTCTCCTCTGGCGTCTTCTCCAGCCTTCGATGCGCAGCACGAATTCTCCTGTCACACTCGTCCACAAACGCAAAGATGTTTGCTTCATATTCCATTTGGAAGCGGTTGAAGATTGGGTCATTCGGATTTGCCTCCTTCGCGGCAAGGTACTCGGTCTTCAGGCGCTCTGTGTGTGACTTGGGACATGCACCGAGGTCCATTTTCTTTCCGAAATGCCGGTCAGCTTTCATCAATAGCGGTAGTAGATGAACAGCCCACCGTATTTGTGAAGAGAGCATGTGGACAGATACCGCATAAGAAGTTCCTACAGACTTTGTCGTCAGACCACACCAGGTTTGCGTTCGCAACACCCATTGCCTCAGGACCCATCATTTGCTGGAAAAGTATTAGCTATATTCTTTCGTAACAGTAGCATTGCATACCTCCAAAAGCTTCCGCTGCATTTCAGCAAGGCGACCCATACTGGCAGATTATCGAATGCGGTGGTATGAGTTTCGTGTTGGAGTCTGAACCGCATTTGACCTTGTTTGTTGTGAACGGAGTCGGCAAACATTCCTCATTCAAACCATCCTGGTGGATTTGAGTGAATTTGCGATGTGCGTGTGAAGGCGCGTGAGCGGCGGGCTGTTCACGGCTTATATGCAATTCAAACTGACATGAAGTACAGTAGTGTGTAACTATGCAAGAATTACGGAGAATCAATACTGAAAAGTAACGTCGGGATATGTTTGTGTTTAGTGAAAAGGGGGTTACATGAAATATGTGCAATTGATGGGGGTAACATGATGAGGTATATCTGGAATGTGAATGATGTTGGAAAACGAGGGTGGTATCGTAAGGTCGAGAGCGTACAAGATGCTGTTGGAGCAGGCGAACGACGTTAACGTGTGACTATAGCAGGGGTATTTGAACCACGGCCACGCCCTCTTCCCCTTCCGCGCCCTCTTCCTGGTCCACGAGGAAACGAGCGGCCAGCTTCGGAGAAAGGTTTCGAGTCTAAAGGTACTCCCTGGGAGGATTGGCCTTCAGGTGCAGTTTGACGATGGTTGGTTTCTTGTTGATTATGGTATTTGTGAGTTGAATGGGAGCCTGCGTCAAAGTTCGAGGGAGATGGCGTGAACCCCCCGAAATGAATAAGCAAATCTGTGATGTCTTGTATGTTATCGTTGCCGTTGGCTGCGGTTTTATTCGCAAGGCTGCCTCTATCGGTCGTGACATGTGTCCACGCGTTGTTCATCTCTTGTACAGTTGCGAGTCCTTTTTCAAGGATCATCCAGACCAGTTCTGGATGACAAGAATCCATCGCGAGAGAAAGCAAGCTTTTGGACTCTGGTGGGTCGTATATGGGCTTCGTATCATCGTTTGCCGGGTAGGTCTCGAGGAAGTAGGTCGTGATTGGAATGTGGCCGTTTTGCAAACCTACATGGAAGGCAGAGAAGCCATTCGAGTCCCTTTCTTCAGGCTCCGCGCCTGGAAGGCCAGTCAGTAGCGAGTAAGATCTTGTGAAAAAAAATGAACCCACCGTGGCTATCGAGCCATCTTACAAGATCACAATCTCCATTTCGAGCTGCAATATGTAGCAGGGTCTCCTCTGGGTCATTGGGAGGAGCCTTCACAAATTCGTTATAGCCATCCTTTACTTCGCCACCGGCAGCGTCAACCTCGTCCTCCCAAACACCCTTCTCTACTTTCTTCGCGTCGCCATTACGTGCAGCAGCGAACACGGCAGACCGGGCAGTCTGAATCCTTTGTTGCCGCAAGCGGATCGTTTGCTCTGCCTTCTGACGTTGAGACTGTGCAGCAGCTTTTTTATTGGCAGCTTTAACTCTTTGACGTTCTTCTGCAGCAAGACGTTCTGACGCGACCTATTAGCAAGGGTGAGGAGGAGTTAATGGAAAGCAGAACCTTGCTCGCGTTCTCTCTCCGCCCTCGCCTTACGCGCTGCTGATTCTTGTTCTCGACGTTTTTGTGCAGCTTCTTGTTCCTCACGAGCTCGACGAATCCTTGCCTTATATTGCTCTGGAGTCTCTTGAACTTCAGGACGATGTCGATGTAATCCTGTTCGAACATTACGAGTGGCACTTGTGCTTTGAGATAGGCTTATTCACCAGGATATGGATGGCGCTCTCCCCGCATGAGTAGCTCAAACAATAACCTGGGGTGATAGATCTATGAGCAGATGAAAGGACGGTAAGTCCTTCGCCTACATGTACAACTGGAGGTCTATCTCGTCGTCGTCGTCGTCATCGTCATAGTCGCCAAAATCAGAGGAGTAGTCATCGTCATTTTCATCATAACGCGATGGCCTATCCAGGTGTTTGAGAAGAACACGATACGCCTCGCTCACTTGCTGGAACTCTTCGGTGGCGGTGGGATTGTCTGGGTTTTTATCTGGGTGTGTACGAAGAGCGATCTATTGGGTTAACATAAATTGAGGGATCACATACAGGGCCGACGTTAGCAGGAGCATTGGCATCTGAAGCTCGTTACTCGCCTGCTTGTATGTAGATTTTACGACTTCCAAAGATACTCCCTACAATGACCGTGAAGATATAGCGCACAGGTGGGCAAAAGCTCAAGTTACCTGTTCCAGACCAAGAATATTGTAGGCCTCAACAATCCCAGAGCGAAAAGACATGGAGTTCAAGAAGGAAGCAACGGGTGTAGACGAAAGACGTGTTATGTATTAGGGGCGTGACGCAAAAAAAAAATGTTACGCGACGCGTTCAGTCTTTTGATCGCCACTTCTCCATCATCCAGTAGCTGCATCCAGCAAAACATACTTAGCAAGGAACTCCTTTCGCTCTTCAGGGGCGCTGATATAAACAGCTGGACTGGGAAACTTGCCCCTCAGCGTCGAGATCCCACTCCACGAATCGCGACGCCCTAAATGAATGATCCTTCTGCTATGGCATCCAACACGAACCCTGGAGTGCTACTGGAGAAAGTTATGCCTACCTCCTCATCTCCACCACAATTATCACTACCAAACGTTCAGAAGTCAACAGGGACCTCTTTTCTTTCAGGCTTTCTTGAAAATAAGTACGTCCAAAATGTACTCTCGTTCGTCTTAGTTGACAGGTCATACCTGTGAAGTTTAGTCCGTATTTTCAAGCTGGCTTTGGCCTGATGGTACGCAAACTCATGTTTAAGAGGCGGTCGTTTCCTCGTTGAATGATGTTGTCGGTTGCTTCAGGGCTTAGGCGTTGGCCTTACTTTTCTACGTCAAGGCGCCGTCCTCGGAACAACGGCCCTCCGCAGGCGAATGCTCGTTACCCTGGAGATCAATAATAAGGATCGTTCCTACGAATGGTTTCTCGCATGGATGGCCCACCAGACCAACGCCGCTGCATCGGCGAAGAGCGTTCTACGCTCGGCACCATGGATCCGGAGCCATCAACTCAGTGTAGAAACGATGATCGAGCAACGGAAGAATGGCAGCTCGTCTGCCTTTTTCAAGCTCGTAGCCGGACCCGGAACACATTACTTCAAGTATCAGGGTGCTTGGATGCAGGTTTGATCTGTCCTACTCCAAAGCGATCGTACATTCACCCACAATAAGGTGAAACGGGAACGAGAAACAAGATCCATGCAACTCGTGTCTGGCGTTCCATGGGAGACAGTCACGCTCACCACACTTTCGCGCGATCGGGAGCTGTTTCCTCAGCTTCTTTCCGAGGCCCGCGATCTTGCGATGCGAGGACATGAGGGAAAACTTGTGATTCACACAGCATGGGGAATTGAATGGAAGCCCTTTGGCAAACCACGCAGAAAACGTCCTCTCCAGAGTGTTGTTCTAGAGCCAGGTGTAGGCGAGAAAATTGAACATGATATCAAGGCGTTCCTCGAACGACGGCAGTGGTATGCCGACCGAGGTCGGCCCTTGAGTCCTCCTGCCACATCTGTTATTAATTGTGATTCTCCCAGGTATCCCATATCGCCGAGGATATCTATTGTACGGTCCCCCGGGCTCTGGGAAAACCTCATTTATTCAAGCTCTGGCGGGGTCCCTTTCTTATGATATCTGTCTATTAAACCTTTCCGAAAGGGGCCTAGCAGACGATAAACTCAATCACCTCTTGTCAAATGCGCCTGAGCGCAGTTTCGTTTTGATCGAGGATGTTGATGCTGCGTTCAATAAAAGAGTCCAGACAAGTGAAGACGGGTAAGAAAGGCCTTCATGATATCTTGAACGGTTTTAACTTCTCCTTAATCTAGATATCAGTCGTCTGTCACTTTCTCCGGCTTTCTGAATGCTTTGGATGGTGTTGCATCGGGCGAAGAGCGCATCATATTCATGACGACCAACCATGTGGAGAAGTTGGATCCAGCCCTCATCCGACCCGGCCGAGTAGACATGGCCGAACTCATTGACGACGCAAGTGCAATCCAAGCCAAAACACTGTTTACACGATTCTATGGAGGGGGTGAAGATATTCCAGAGCAAGACGTACAAAGTCTTGCAGATACATTGAAAAAAGTCGTCGAGGATGAGAAGAGCGCTGGACGGAGGGTAAGTATGGCTGCTCTGCAGGGGCTGTTCATAAGGAACAATGCGAGAGATGCGATAGCGGGATGTCGCGCCCTTTTTGTGGATAAAGGGACATGATAAAGGGTCCTTGATTATTTCTCGATTAATGGGAACCTTATACTCGTTGTTGTAGTGTGAACTCACTTCAGAATACTGCTTTCCGTTTCCGACCTGTGAACTTTGAGTCCCGCGGAACGTCCTCCTTTCCGCGTTTTCTATATAACTGGAACGGATGTGTTAGTAAAGGAATGGGAGGGTCGATGCGCATGCCTTACCTCTTTCTTCTTCAAAATCCAATCCCGATCTTTCACGTTCTTCCGCTTCCCATTCTTTTCTCTTCCCCGTTCTCTGTCTCTCCGTCGCTCGAACTGCACACCTTGCTCAACTCTTTCGTCACCTTCCAACCCTTTTGGCAATTGTTGGTGCGAGCCTCCTCCTCCCACGTAGAGACACAGGAATATCTTCTTGGCCTTATTCGAATTCGGATAATCAACGACGATCCCTCCACCAAATCCAGCTTTTTGGGCAGACGATGTGATCAGCTGTATCTGATCATCTGAAGAGGGATAGAACTGGAATACGGCGCGTGACGGATTACGCAGAGCAGAATGTAGAGTGGTGAAGAAACGATTCAGACGATGTGGAGGTGAAGATGTAGGATGGGACGTTTCCGCATTCAGAAGCCATTGGATGACAGATATGCTAGTGGCAATTAGAAAAGGCTGGAGAACATGTCGCTTCTACGAACCTTATGGCACCGTCAAAACTTCCTGGGCGAAATCCAAAACCCTGTCCGATGTCTTGCAGGAAAAGATCACCGTCTACTTCCCGTTCCAATGCGACCTCTGAAGAGGCCTTAGACAGAACAGATATATGAATAACAAAAAGCTCACCGAGCATGCTAGGCGCGATATCAACCCCTGCCCAGATGTATCCTTCTTCATCCAAAATTTCTCCAGACAGACCTGAACCGCATCCGATGTCCAGAAGATATGCAGGCTCATTTGGCGGTAGGTTTAACAGCTCTAATGCTCGGTATGTCATGTCTGCTTGAATCTGCTGGTTTCGGGTACTGGAGCATTATGGTCAGCTCTGAGCAAAGACAAACGTGTTTTCATGCAACTTTTGGGTATATTTCTTGGCTTCAGTATCGCCATAATACTTTCAAAAGACAGTGATCTTAGCACGAAAATCAGTCTGAATAAAGCAAATCCTACAATTTCAGGGGGTGCTTGTAATTCAGGCCTTGACATTTTGGAAGTGTGGATGAAGAGAAAAAATAGAGGACAGGTGGGGTTAGGTCTAATTTTAGAACTCTTACTGTACTGGTCCGAGTCGTATTATTTGCATCTAATCTTCGGGCCTCGCCCAATCTACTGCAGCTCAATTTCAGGTTGACGGCGTCACGAGGTGGGTACGATAAATAGTACGGAGGATAGTTGGAGCCACGTCACATTGCTATACGAAAGGAGACATTGTGAAACTCGACCGACGAGTCGTTCATGATGTAGTTTCCGATTAAAATCCCATCATGATCTGCGATGTGTAGAAAAAGTGTTGGAAGAAGTACCGAAGACACGTTGCAAAGGTGTCAGATTTGCAAGTCCGGAAGGGCAGTTCAGAGTTTATGTTACTGTAAGTTTCGCAGACAGATCGTGTGACGAGGGTCCCCATTATAATTCAATGGTCAGAGACAAATGTGCTGAGGTCTGTGGCGCAGGATCCCAGTCCATACGCAGTTAGAAAGGAAGCAGAATCGACACAGACGGGCCACCACCTTATTTCCTCATGGAAAGTCACAACGGCACATGCGGACGACATGAACAAGAAACGGATAGCCGGATCCCACACGATCTAACAAATACGCTCTTAAGGTGACTCAATGGTCACGATTTAAAGGAAAATGGAAATATGCGCACTAATATACCAAAATCCAGTCTAGTCCAAGCTCTGGACTAATCATCTCCGACGGGGACCTCCTCTTCTAAGTATTTCACAAGCTTGACGCGTATCTCGGTACTTTCATCGCCGCGAAGAACGTCAGAAACGAAGTCCGCCTGGACCTGCATCTGCACCTAAGGCGCCAAGGAATTTAAAAAGGAATTCAGCGACAGAACTTAGCTGCATTTACTCCACCTACCATTTCCAGTGCCCCTCGTATCACACCACATAGAACATTACTGAACCAGAGACCACCCTCAAGCGCTTCCTCGGGAAGCTCTACGAATTCGGCCAGCGGATTCTCGTCAAAGGTCAAGGTGAACGTGGATCCAGCAGCTGCCTGAGCTGCAGAAGTAGTATCTGGTCTCGAGGACGTTGGTGGTGGAGGGACACCGTGCGTCACGGTAGGTGTAATGTTAAGAAACGATTTAAACCCAACCTGTGGTTCGCAGATTGAAGATTGCATCAGTTGAGAGTCCCGTTAAGAGTGAGGTGTGGGCGTGCTGACCTTTGCGACGACTTCCCCGACCTCCCTGAAGTCTGCACATCGTCCTATTCCGCTCTTCGCAAGGAAATCTTCGATTAGCCGCGTCCCAATGTTGTAGCCCATCTTGTCTAGCTGCTTGTTCACCTCCGTATAATCTTCATAGTCCTGGATGAGCTGAACTACTAGAGCGCCATATGTGAGGGCAAATAACTCTGCATTCTGGAAATGCTAGGTCGTAAATGAATGGATCGCTTTCACAGGACCGCTTACGATCTTTTCAGCTCGACCTTTCCATAGATCTTCACCGATGTTCTTGTATTGCTTGCTCGTAGTTGCCATTCCGAAGAAGGTCACGCTGGACGCGTTATGTCACGCAAGGATGGGGACCGGACAACGCAAAAATATTACATAGAAATAGAACGAGCTCAATAACGATCCAGCTGGTTGAGTTTCTTCGCAGTCTTGGCGTTGGACTGAGTATTCTGTCCCCTGACCGGTAGATGCATAGCATGTCTCCTTCCAACATAACTTCCAATCATCCGTTGATGCCCAATATTCTCCCGAATCATCCTCCTCAGCTCTGACTCAATCTTCAGATCCTTCAATGGGTCGACATAGGTCTTGGCTGCAACGCCAACATTATACTGAGCTCGCTTCTGCTTCTTTGCCTCGCGTGCAGCTCGAGCAGCATTGAATTCGTTTTGGAGCTCCTGCATAGACTTGTTGGAAGGCGGGGGGATGAAGTCGGGGTCAGCCAGTGGATATCGTGGTAGCGGCATTGACGTAGAGGGTGATGAGAGAAATGAGGATAGGGCTGTGACCTGGTAGGGTGTCAAGTCCTTCATTTTACACTTGTCATGTATTTGAAGACGAGCACAAAGGCGGTGTGCGGTGTGTTGGCCGATGCCGTAGAATTTGGTCAATGCGAACTGCTCCAGAATGTCAGCGAGGCAGCCTCACCGTCTCTTATGAACGTACCCGTGCGACATGTGTGTCCCGCAGATTCACCCCGAGAATATGGACCATCGCGGCAAAGGTCAAGAAATATGGGACCAGTCACGAGATCACTTGAACTTCGAAAATTTGCTCTCCGACATCACCTTTCGGACGTTCGACTTCACCTCGTTCACGCTGTACATAACCATACGCCGTATGTCGACCAGCAAGGCAGAGGGTCGTCGAGAAGATGCCCTCGCGAAACAGCGTAATCAAATGCGAGAAGATTTCGAACGACAAAAGCAGACCCTCATCAACGAAACGGAGAAGGCGCGGCCCTCGTCCAACCGCTTTGTTGGCCAGCATGACTCTATGGAAGACACCCTCAAACACAGCACGGTTGGATTGGTACGCCTTGAAGAGTTCCAGCAGAGGAGAAAGGAGCTGGAGGAGGCGAAGGCACGAGAGGCGGCACAGTCGAACGATCTAAAGTATGTTTCCCTTAATCTCCCCTGCATCACTTCATATATTTTGCAAGTACTTGGGAAATCGGATGGCTTATAGGTTGTGGAGAATCCGTTTAGGGACGACGCAAGGAAGGTGAAGAAACGCAAGAAAGTAGCGAAGGCTACTCTATCCTTCGCTATGGATGACGAAGGGGAAGAGGCCGACCCTGCACAAGGAGACGGTGACCGCAGATCCTCTTCCAAGGAGAAGGAAGAGGATTCTCAGGATGGCCCACCCTCGAAACGAGGCAAGTTTCGCAAGAACCCTAGCGTGGACACGTCGTTCCTACCTGATAGGGAGAGGGAGGAAGCTGAGAGGAAGGAGCGTGAACGACTGCGGCTAGAGTGGTTAGAGAAACAGGAGATGATCAAGAAGGAGGAGATAGAGGTGGTCTATTCCTTCTGGGACGGAAGTGGACATAGAAAAAGTGTTATGGTCCGTGCCTACATCAATGAAATGTGTATGTCATTAACTGAATGCTTCCAACCATAGTGCAAGAAGGGAGACGATATTGGAAGCTTCTTGGAGAAGTGCCGCCAACAATTTCCCGAACTAAGAGGTGTTAGTGTTGACAACTTGATGTACATCAAGGTGCGAGTGGTTTGCATGTCTCTGCATTCTTTTTTTACTAACGACCGTTTCTTTCAGGAGGACCTTATCATTCCACACGTTAGTTCAGCGCTCATTGGTCAAAATGCAAACTGAACAATTTACCCTAGCACTACACCTTTTACGACTTCATTATTAACAAAGCACGGGGCAAGTCTGGTCCATTGTTCAACTTTGATGTCCACGACGATGTGCGTCTTCTCGCGGATGCAACAAAGGAGAAAGACGAGTCACACGCGGGTAAAGTCGTCGAAAGAAGTTATTATCAGAGGAACAAACACATATTCCCGGCTTCTCGTTGGGAGGTTAGTGATCATTTGTCCGCATTCCTAGTTGAATTCATTTCTTGCCTAGGTGTTCGATCCTGAAACGAACTATGGTAAATACACGATTGCATAGATATCAGCTATATACTACTTTGGGCGCGAGCAGCAGAAAAACGTCTGTTCATTGCAAGTCCATTGATGTAGGAATCTTGCCGTGGCGGTTGGAAGTATGAGTAGCAAAAAAGAAAAGAAAAAATGGGGGCACCGCGGATCGAACGCAGGACCTTCAGAATCCAAGTGCAACTCACTTCAGTCTGCTGCTCTCCCAGCTGAGCTATGCCCCCTATACGATGTGAGTGATCAGCTTATCACCAGATATGAGATAGCGGTATTCTCAATCGTGGGAAAAGCCCTGGTGTTGTGTGCACCATTATCGTCTGAAACGACCTCACACCTTGACCCGCTCACAATAATGTCTGGAGTAGGAGCCCGCGAAAATGTCTTTGCAACACGAATGGCGCTGACAAATACGAAGCTTCGCCTCAAAGGAGCGCAGACCGGGCATTCACTTCTTGCAAAGAAACGAGATGCGCTTACGACGCGATTCAGGGCGATCCTGAAGAAGGTCGACGAGGTATGTGATTTCCAGCCATTGCTTTGACCATGCACTGAACTGATCAAGATGTAGGCGAAGCGGAAGATGGGTCGAGTAATGCAACTTGCATCGTTCTCTATGGCAGAGGTCACCTATGCAACAGGAGACATTGCGTACCTTGTGCAGGAGCAGGCAAAGCTAGCGACGTTCAGGGTGAAGGCAAAGCAAGAGAATGTATCTGGTGTTGTCCTGCCTGCCTTTGAGGTTGATCGTGTTGCTGGATCTGGTACGCCATCCAGTCCTGTTGCAGGTCGTCGGTCTGTGGCGAATGACCAAATATCTCAGATTTCAATCTCACTGGTCTTGGGCGTGGTGGTCAACAGGTGTTGAGGGCCAAAGAGGTGTATGCAAAAGCCATCGAGACGCTGGTAGAACTTGCATCCCTACAGACGGCTTTCACGATCCTTGATGAAGTTATTCGAGCCACAAATCGGAGGGTCAACGCCATCGAACATATTGTCATTCCGCGCCTGGAGAATACTGTCAAATATATCGTGAGTGAGCTAGACGAAATGGACAGAGAAGAGTTCTTCAGGTATTTTAGCTACCGCCTTTACCTAAGTCACTCGCTAACAGTTAAATCTAGATTGAAGAAAGTCCAAGGAAAGAAGAAACGCGATACAGCAGCACGCGATGCAGCTCAAGCCGCAATATCGGACGCGGCACTACCAGACATAGACGCAAACCAGGAAGCAGAACTGGCGACAAACTTGCTGAGCAGTAAGGATGCCGATGTTATTTTTTGATGCTCTCCAATGATTATTTTGCCATTCGACACAACTTCGATATTCCATATCATGCGTAATGTCTATCTCCGCTGTAACCGATGTGTTACCATAAGACTCGTCGCAACGTAAAGCTCTGGTTCTCAACTCGCGATAGGCCAGTATTGCGTGCAAGTGAAGGCATATCGTGTGCAGTAAGCATAGATACATGGATGGTTTTGAATAGTAACATAAGGCGGAAAACAAGGTCATGTACAGAAGATGGTTTACTAGTGGTGACCTCGTCAATGATGAGCAAACGGAGACATGAAGTTGACGTACATCGACGATCTCGACATCCCCAGAAGCCGCCTTTGTCTTCTTGGTGTCTTTCCTGTCCAAAATTGCCCGTCTAGATAGCTTTCGTTAGAAACATGTCCGCAATCTCAAGCAAGATGCGCACCGGTCCTTGTCCAGCTTGATCGTAGTGATAACAACGTTGGAGGGGTGGATACCGATGGGGGCAGTAGCACCATTCGACTTGTCGCGCTGCACACGGTCGACGTGGATCACCCATTTCTTGCGGTACACCTGTGTGACCTTTCCTTCACGTCCCTTGTATTTTCCCCGGACAATGCGGACCTCGTCGTCTTTGCGGATGGGAAGTGAGCGGGTCTAAATTATGCATAATTAAGCACGGAAGTTTGTTATTCTGGAGTGGTATCGGGAACGCACGTTGTGCTTGCCGCGGAGCTCCTTGGAGAGAGAGGACGACATGAGTTTTCGTCGGATGGAGGAAGGCGCAGAGAAGTGAGCCTTGCGGGACTTGCGCCGCGAGGACGAGACGTCTACAATGAAGCGGAGGGATAGTCAGCATAACTCATCAAAACCTCCTCCCAAGTCCATCCAAAAGTCGAGTTTGCCATCCAGCCCAGTTCTTCCCGGAATTCAATCGATAAAGCGCAGATCGAGAGATACAAGCAGCCTGAACGGGTTTGAGATGATACGCACCGGCGTTATACTTCATTTTTGGCGGGGTTTCTTGAGGACGGCGGGCACGGCGAGGAGGACTTCTTGCACAGACTTTTGGAAGGTTTGTTCCCACGGCTCATCACCGTGGGTCACGTGCAGTTGGGCGTGTCACTCGACTCGGAGTCTCGGACCGTTGCCAATTGCAAGCTCTCATGTCCACTGATAAGGTCCGCTCAACGAAGCTCAAATTCAAGGGAGACAAACCAAAAAAGAAGCGCAAAAGAGGGGAAGGTGATGTTGGTGGATCAGGTAGCAGCAAGCGGAAAGTGGAAGATGAAGACCCAGAAACCTGGGTTCTCCCCGAGAATCCCTACGAAATTCGTGGTCCTACGTTCATCATACATCCTTCCGATCCGTCACCCGTCTGTGTAAATTTCAACTCTACGACTACTCGAATTGTGCTACAAGCTCTTGACAAGGAAAAACTGGAAGAAGACGTAGAGCCTCCGAAGTTGCTGGACCGAACGCCAACGGATGTTTCACAAGTTTGGGTAACGACTCGTGTGGCCGGATCGCCGACGGTCAATTTGCGAACAGGGACAGGAGAGGGAAAGTTTCTGTCCAGTGATGCGCATGGTTTGGTTTCTGCCGATCGCGACGCTCGAGGCCCACAAGAAGAATGGACGCCAGTGATTCTGTCGGACGGAATGGTCGCATTCATGAACGTGTACGAGAAGTACCTGAGTGTAGATGAAGTTGCAGGTGGGGCCCTCCAGCTAAGGGGAGATAGCGACGAGGTTGGATTCCGAGAACGTTTCTGGGTTAAGATCCAGAGCAAGTACAAGCGGGAGGCAAATGAAGAGGAAAAGAAGAAGAAAGAAGGAGCTGCAAACCCTCCCACCATTGACGAAACGGGAACGAAGTTGGTGGCCGTTCCATGCGTTCTTTGAAATTCGCTGCTGACTATAATTTTATCATCAGTCAACTTTATCAAACGTGGGGGGCAGGACGTCTGGTTGCCTCCACGGCAGACAAAAAAGAGGTACGCAGCAACTTTTGCACACCGTCGCTAGCTAACATCACCATGCAGTTGAAACTTGCCCGTAAGGAAGGTCGTCTTGCAGAAGCCCTCTTAGATCGACGGGCGAAATTAAAAAGGTACATCACTTGCATTTCAAATAGATGCTGACCGTTCATTTTGCACTGTACAGCGATCGGTTCTGTTGATTTCCTAGTTCTGCATTTCCTGTAATATAATCACTATATCCATGGCCAACGCTCCAACGCTTGAGAGCAGGCCTTGACGCGTGCGAATCATGTGAACCGCGAACATTCGATTGGACTTTTGGAGATGTTTGCACATGACAGTTTGATGATGGTGATAGTTGTGTGCGCTTCCTTTTGAACATAACTTCTACCTTTTGCAGTAGACATTCAATCTAATTGTGCTCGTACTCTCGAACTACGTGGAACCATGGAACGGGCGGCAATACCCAAGCCACCAAAGCTCGGTGCATTCTCCCTCGGTGCTTTGAAAGCGAACCTTGGTTGGTCCGACAAACGCTTCGAAGCCTTGAGGGTGAGCTCGAATCTTTTGTTGACGTGCACACCGGATTGATTGTATCTGCTTACGCTGCAAATGCTGGACAGAAATGTACATACGAGGCTAGTGACAGATTTTTAGACACATCGAAACACAAACATGAGCAGAAACCAGGCAATTGGGAGCTCTTCCTGCGAGAGGTAAGCTCTTATTATCTGGTTTTCTGCCTTTCCTCATTCCTTGCGTAGATACTTTCCGAATTCATTGATCTCGATGCCTATGACGAACAGTGGCCAATCCTTGTCCTATTCGAGCGCATACGTAAAAACCGCGTTCAGAACCTCAGCAAAGCTACAACAACAATAAGTCATCCCGATGCACTACCAAGAATTGCGAGTGAAATCCGGTTCGTCGGGAAGACACCGCCTCGTTATTGCTATCGCAAGACGCGCAGCTATTCGTCTGCGAAAGCTGCTAATCCGCGGGATGAGCATCCTGGCTCATCCTTCCCAGCGAATGAACATATGGCACGTCCCTGGCAGGTCCCAGGAAATATTTTCCATGACCGTGGCAATGGCTTATTCTTTTTGACCTTTTCCGACGTAGGCACAAGATTCAAATGTCATGGTTCAACCATCTGGCTCATATTTCAATGGTGTAGCGACCAAGCATAATCCCGATAATAAGACTTCCATCAAAGAATCTCTCAAAGTAAAAGCCAATACTTCATCTGCATAGGTGGCCTTCTGTTCAACATGTTTCTTCTACAGCAGAAGGGATCTGAACATCCTGAAACGGTAGTTCGGTCTGAAAGATATCCTGTGCCATGCATGCTGTGCAGCCAAACGCCGTCTGTTCCTGATGGGGCCAACCGAGAAATTCAGGCTGCTCTGGGGAGCCAGGGAAAGAGCGTGCAAATTCTCGCGGCCCTCGGCATCCTCAGCGACCACCAGCTCCGCACGTTCAGGAAGTGGGGTTCAACCGAGTTCCTTGATTCGTTTCCCCACTTCATTAGCCCTCTGTATTCCGCCGTCTTCAAGAAGTACCTCATTTCCCAGCCTGATGTGAGAGACAAGATCCTCATGAATGACGTACGCGCAGGATCGGACGCCCCGAACACAAGTGCTCAGCTTGTCAAAAGACCTTCCCGCGAGATCGAAAAGCAGCTTGTGCATCATAATTCTCCCGACATAGCACTTCAGACGGCGATGAAACTCGAAGATGACCTTGAAGGATATCACAGCTTCCTTGTACGACCGAGGCATTGTCCCTGAAGTTGCATTCCTCGTTGACGACTTTAATTTACAGAGAACACTTGAGGATAAGATCAATGAACAGTGGGCTACCCCTACAGAGGACGATAGCCATGGCTCCAGTTTCACATCTCTGATCAACAACGTATGCATACAGTTGCGTGTTCTGTTGACCTCCCTAGATTGAACAATTTGCTCCAGGTGTGCTCAGAGTGGCCCAGGCTCAAGACATACGAGAACCATTGGCCTGCCCGCTTCTACGTTCAGCGGCGCAAGGCACGAGGACAGTACTCCCGACAATCCCAGAATAACGAGACCGTGGAGAGATGCTCACCTAGCAAGTCGTTTTCATCGATACAGAACCAGGAACCTGTGAGTCCTCCCACAATGGCCTTCATATAAATGACACTAAAGGCATCTTTCGTAGGCCATGGAAAGGTTGCAGGATGGTGACCCCTCGATGACTTCGCAAGGAAAACCATGGAGTGGGTGCGCGCTCCATGCCTTTCCTAAACCCAATGAGTTGTCGCCAAAAGTTTGGGCGTTCTTGCAGTCCTTTGGGATGGAAGAAATGCAGCCGCTTTTCATGGCGGCCAAGATTATCGATGATGTCTCTTTCGGGCTTCTCCGCGAGGGTCTGAAAACTGTCGAAGAGAGACTCGGCGCCTTTGCGAATCTCGAACATTTCAAGCTCAATCCGTTCCAGCAAATGATGCTTCGCGTTATGTTGAAAAATATCGACACCTTTGTTATGTGATTTGTTTGGTCTTTGAATTTCGGCTTCAGCCCAAGTTTTCTTACTTTCCTCGTCTTGTCACCTTTATGCTCTTGGCTGTGTGTACTGTTAGTACAGGTCACTTTACTCCATGTATTCTTTGTCTTATACGCGGATATTTCATTGGGTTATTTAGGTAAATGTTGTTCTTCATACTTTCCCCTCATGTCATTACGAATTTAAACAGACGTGGCGTGCAACGAACTTGTCGGTGTTGCAAATTTTCAATAACTATGCCCTGCCATAACCATTCCAAGGAGCTATATCTATACAAGCATTCGATGAGAATACCGATCGATGTCTTCTACCGCTTTGAACTCGGTCTGAGGCAGTAAACTAAGGGGTAATTGCGTCGTAAAAGGAAGAGAAATATGAATGAGGAAGCAGTGAAATGAGTTGATTGGATGTGTCATATTGGCAGTATTCGTCACAGCATATTAGAGGTAGAAGAGAGAAAGAGAGGGCAATGGGACGACGGATCAAAGATCTTCGTCATCATCGGGGAGAGGGACGGCCTCAGCCTAGTCAAGACAATGAGAAAATATCCAAATCGAATGAAGTTTGGTGACATACCCGTTTCAACTCAGCCTCGTAGACGGCCATCAAGTTAGCATCAACAGCAACTTCGGCGGGGGCGAGGGCAGGGGCCGCGACAAATTCCAGGCTGGGGTTTCTGTGGAGTAAATACAACGATTTAGTTGTGGTAGACATAACTGCATTTGAATTTAGCGAACCCAACCAGTTTCCTCGCCAACCAGAGGAAAGGTTTCTCGAAGTTGTAGTTGGACTTGGCGGAGATCTCGAAATACTGGAGGTTCTTCTTTCTGTGGAATGTCACAGCTCCAGTTTTAACTTTTCGCTCCTGTTTAAAATTGTGGCGCGCTTTGGATGAGACATTCATTGATATCTCTGATCGCGAGAAAGCACGAACCTTGACATCAACCTTGTTGCCGCAGAGCACGATTGGAATGTTTTCGCAGACGCGCTCAAGATCGCGATGCCAGTTGGGCACGTTCTTGTATGTGATTCTCGACGTGACGTCGAACATGATGATGCCGCACTGCCCTTGGATGTAGTATCCATCCCGGAGACCACCGAATTTCTCCTGTCCCGCAGTGTCCCAGACATTGAAGCAGATGGTTCCGAAGTTGGTGGTAAAGTGGAGAGGGTGGACCTCGACACCTAGTGTAGCTAGAAAAGAAGTGCGTCAGTTATGGGCAAGGCAAAGGCGCTGGAACACGAGCCAAATGCGTGTCAATATACGTGAAAGGACTATTACTTACCAATATATTTCTTTTCGAATTCACCAGTCAAGTGGCGCTGTGAGATAGATAGTGATCAGTAAGCGATCTTGCACAGCGTCAGTGGGACTGCTCACCTTGACGAAAGTAGTTTTGCCTGTGCCTCCATCACCGACTACAGAAGACAGCGAGGTATCGCGATTAGCGAGACGTTCGTAGCGATTGTAGAGGATACGACGAAACAAAGAGAAATCGATGGAGAATGGGGTGGCAGAGATCGCGTTAAAATTGCTTTGAGGGGCTCGATGTGTTCGGAATACACGTACCAAGAACGAGCTTGAATGTGGGCAGCACATTGCCTTGGTTAGCTTGGTCGGCCATTGTAATTTTCAGAAGAGTGAAGAGACAGAGAAACCTGCGATGAAAGAGAAATCTGAGAAGTTCGGGACTCGGAGTCAGATAAGGTTTGCCATCTGGCTAATCCCGAAGCCGGCTCCGATGCCTTTTGCTTTACTTACACCACCATTGTCGACTTCTACGTGTCTTCTGTGCTGGGGACCTTAATTCGAACGATTTTTTCTTATGACAAAAGCCGTTCGTCCAATGGCTCGCCCACCTGTAGTTGCTGTACACTCTACCATTGATACTTTCTGAGACTTATGGATATCCAAAGGCTGCGCAGGTTCAAGCAGAGTATATATCATTGGGAGACTGTACTCAGACGACTTCCTGCGTCACCATTACTCACACTCTGTCGTGTAACTGCTCAACCTCTGTCTTGAAACACTTTCCAGCAGTTCATACTTACGTTGGGATGAACCTTTTACCTTGCGAACGTGGATTAGTTCACTTGATGTACTCTATTCTATGAACCATCTGTGGTGGACACCACTTTGCATTATTAAAGTTGGACGATATGCTATGGCTTACAGCCTTGTCCCCTCATATCGATGGACTGGCATGCTTTCTTCAGATGCAGCGAAAGCGTTTCTTTCCTCTTGCAGCTCTCACTTTCGGTTACCATGCACGAATGTGCGTCAATCTGAGTACAGGCAGTGGCCACGCTTGAGAGTTGAGCTGCATAAATGTCGGTTCAATTTCACATAGTGGTAACTCAGGCGGAGTACGAAGGCACTCCTGTCCGCGGGGTAGCAAAAAGTCAGTTGACTGATTTGTCTTTCGGATGTAGAGCCTATTCAGGGGGGGTTGAAGCTGCGAGGTATCCATGAGGAGCCCAAGGGTGTTCAAAATTGCAACGACTGCCCCCTCCCCTTCAAATGACTTGGGATCCTCTATCCGTGACTTTTATCCAACTGGCTACGACTTCAAGGTGAACAGCGCTTCGTCCTTACTTGATATTGTGAACACTGAACACATGGGGACCTTTTTCAAGGGAGCATGATCCGCACCCGGCAAAGCTCCCGTATGGATTCCGTTAGCTAAGTTTGTCAGCAAGAGAATTTTCTTGAGCAGCGGTGTATGTACGGAAACTGGTCTTGGAGGAAATATACTAAAGCTAGCTATGATCTCTTGGCCTTCTTTTCTCGTTGAGGTTGTTCATGTTGGATTGAAGTTTGGAGAGTGAGGTTTGCAAAAACCTACATTGTCGGAGTATTCGGCAACTCGGCAAGTATGACTTCATCTCGAGCAACGAGTTGTCTTCTCGATCGCAGTAAGTACCCATGAATAAAGAACGGAACAGTCAGCTGAGGTTCCTTTTCATTCATCCCCTGTTGCCCTTGTTCTCCCTCCACCAAGATGTCCTCCTCGACGACTCACAGCGACAACAAAAAAAACGACGTCGAATTATCGAAGTCGAATGGCGCAAAGGCAGAACCAGGCGCGTCATGGAAAGCGGATGAGACTCATGTCTTGCCAAAGAACCGCTTATCAATCGTACGTCGTTGTCATCACCTTGGATTTGCACTGTGGTCACCAGACAGATGTAGGTCTTCCTGGGTTTAATGGCATGCGTTTTCTTAGCTGCTATTGATCAGGTTAGCGTTAACTGTTGTGGCAGTTTTTCTTGTATTTTCTCCCCCCCCCCCCCCCCCCCCCCCCGCAGACAATCGTTGCAACTGCACTGCCTACAATAGTCAGTCAACTCGGTGGGGGAAAACAATATAGTTGGGTAGGCTCGTATGTCTTCGTCTCGCGGCCTGCAGCATGCTATTCATGTCCTTTCCTTTACCTCAGGGCATACCTACTTGCAGCGGCCAGGTATGTACATCATTGAAGGCTCGAGGCGTCCCCAATTTACGAAGATCCTATATTTAAGTCTCGCTCCTCTTTATGGAAAGCTTTCGGATTTGATCGGTCGGAAACCCATTCTATATGCTGCAATACTTACATTCCTGGTGCGTTGATCCGAGTGTTCACAGATCAAATGTGCTCATTGAATTCAGGTCGGGTCTGCTTTGTGTGGAGCGGCCCAAACTATGGTATGGAGCTTTTATTAACTGGGGGGGCACAATGGGATGATCATTGCGTAGATCTGGTTAATTATTGCTCGAGCTGTACAAGGAATAGGTGGAGGTGGGATTATTCAACTGGTATGGGTGACTATCTCACGTCAGTTCTCCGCCTGACGATTTATATTAAGGTCAACATCACAATCAGCGATATTGTGCCTCTTCGAGAGTACGTCATTTCTCATGGACAATAGCACAAAGTATTCTTTCTGACGGCCTCACCAGACGTGGCAAATATGGTGGCCTGATTGGCGCGACTTGGGGTATCGCTAGGTGAGTTGAACCTGTCAAATTGTTTGTCATTTAGACATGTCCTCATGCTGTTAAACTTAGCGTCATTGGGCCCCTTCTCGGTGGTGTAGGTGTCTCAGATTCAAACTTGGACCATCCTGACTAGTGAAACGTCATAGGTTTTTACCGACCATGTATCTTGGAGATGGTGTGTCCCCCTACACTTCCCCTCGAGGAGTCCCATTACTAATCTCTTTACTTAGGTGTTTCTTCATCAATCTGTATGTTCATTATTCCCCATCTCCTTGAGTATCTTTCTGAGTCGAGGAACTTTAGGCCCACCGGCGGCTTGGCTGCTGTTATTTTATTCTTCTTCCTCAATCTAAATCCTCACCAGGGAAGGAGTCTCAAACAACATGTGGCGGAATTCGACTTTATTGGCCTTCTCTTAATCGTTGGAGGCATCGTGTGCTTGTTGCTTGGTTTTAATTTTAGCGAAACGTCTTGTGGGTTTTCCGCGACTTGGCTCTTCCTTGCCTAACAACTTGTCATAGGGTCCGACGCAAAGACAATCGCTCTGCTAATCGTTGGCTGCGTCATGCTCCTGGCTGGTGCTTTGAATGAATTGTTTACGAATCGATCACCTATCGTCCCGCCTCGTTTGTTCCAGGTAGGCACTTCCACCCCCCTTTGAGTTCGTGGTATCGGTCTTATCAATGCCATTGTTTGTTCTATAGACGAGGACAACTGGTATCATCTTGATCACAATGTTCTTCCATGCTCTCGCCTTTTTCGCTGGTATGTTTTGTTTCTTTTCAGCGGCGGATAGGCTTTACTATATACATGTCCAGGGGCCTACTATCTTCCTCTGTATTTCCAGATTCTTGGAGCATCTGCAACGCGAGCTGGTGTCCAGTAAGTTTCTTCAGAGTCGATGCTTTCGTATTCGCTTATTAAGGCTCCAGGATGTTGCCGTACTCTCTAGGATGTGCGGTGACATCAGTGGTCAGCGGGATTTGGGTTTCTCGAACTGGACAATACCGCCCTACTATATGGGTTGCCTTCGCTGTTTTCACCGTTGGCTTAGGCCTAATGTTTAGGCTGGATGGATTCTCCTCAGCGTGAGTCTCTATCAAAAGGTGGATTCGCCCCATGATAACTGACTGCCTTGCAGTGCAGAGAAGGTAATTTTACCCTTGATCGCGGGGATAGGTTTGGGATGTCTGTTCCAAGTAGGTTGGAATTCAACTCACGCTATGTGTCATACCGAAAGTATTTTTTAGGTTCCATTGATTGGTCTCCAAGCTGCCATGCCCATCAAGGATATGGCGACGAGCACATCGACCTTTGGATTCATCAGGTATCGTCGCAGTGTTGCTGAAGACCTCCATCAAGGATTGATCATTTATATAGAACCCTCGGAGGAACTGTTGGCATATCAATAGGGCAAGCCATCTATTCTAGCGTAGGTTCCTCGCAATCTATTCAGGTTCTTTATGATTCTGACGCGATTCGTCGCATCGTATAATAGACTGTTGTCAAAAAGATCCAAAAAATCCCAAATATCACCCTTGATACATCGCCAGGAGGACTGAGCGAGAGTGTCCGGGGACTCCAAAATATACCAGTAAGCCAACGCTAAATGACGATAGGCGGCTTCCTTTGGCGCTCGGTCTCCTCTGACCTGAGGCTTATAGGACCCTGCACAACGAGCGGCAGTCATCGATGCCTACGCGCGCTCGGTCAGCACTATTTGGTTGGTAATGACGCCCATCATTGGCGCTAGTTTTGTGATGAGTAGGTCGCAATCTCCTTGCCTATCAGTTCCGAAAGATTAACGCTAGGTCATTCAGCTTTGTTTTTGCGCAAGTATTCACTTCATCGTACGGTGATCCGTGATGGTGTAGTCGATCAGGATGCCGATACAGAAAAAGGCGCCACAGCAGAGAGCGCTATCGATGACGACGAGAATACGATTAGAGAACGGCGCTCTATCGAAAAGGAGAGAGATGAGAGAAACCAAGAAAAAGGTGATAACGTGGGACATAGACCAACGACGAGTGTTACCAAGGTGGAAACGGGGTAGACGGATTTTCACCCTGACATTTTTCGTGGGTCTAATGGATTCTGGCTGGCATCGTCCTTATAATTTAAGATGCATAGGTGGCTGATATATATGCATGATGATACCATACAAGTTCTTTAATGCAACTTTACACTTTGGATCAGCACACGTGTTGTCCGAAAGCACGGTCTCACAAAAACTGTAAACATGATCACCGCGCCTCAACTTGAGACTTGCGGGTATAAATCGTCCTGGACAGGATGCTTGGGGAAGGAGTGGTGGTCACTTGACTCTGGGCTCGCCTCCTGGTACCTTAAAATGTGTGTCTTCATCTCAGGCCCTCCAGTTCGAAGTCAGAAGTCGTGTCAAGGATAGCAGAGTTCAGTCAACACTGCTCCGATGCTTCAGACAATTAACACGCTACACCGGGCAAATAAGATGTCCCATTTGGAAAGGCTTATTGATGGCACATACCATCGTGACAGGAGCCTTGTAGGTCTTAAAACCTATGTAGGAGTTGTCGGGAGGCGAGGGGATTGGGATATGAAGAGGCGCGGCGAGTGGCTATACAATGCTTTTTCCAGGTAGGAGTTTTCTCCAGCTCAAGCCTCACACAGATCGGAAAGGCAAAGCGCCGATTTCAAATAACTAGTCAGGTCCCGACATCCGACCGTCACAGCCCACAGAGCGTCAGAGGGGGATGGATGCGTGCGATATGCGCCAATGATGGATGCACGAAAGAGGGAATACAGCGCTTGAAGTTGCAGAACAACGGGAAAATTGTTAAAGAGACATGGTTGTGGTAAAGAGAAAGAAGATAGACTTTGGACTCGGACGAGACCTCTGAAATACTTATTGACAGAGGAATTGATCCACGTGCCGAAAGGTTCTCAAACCTGGTTCTCCCCATTCATTCCCCCTCTGCTCTTCCCACATTGTCGTCCGGTATTCCCTTGCTTTTTCGTCCATGCCTTCAGAACATCCTGTTCCTCTTGAACAGGCCCCGCAGGAGCAGCTGCACCAGGGTCAGGTCAAAGTCTGCGCTTCATGTCAGTCCACCCTCGTCGACAACAACACATCCATATTCCTCCCTGAAGTCGACGCCATCGTCTGTACCGGATGTCGAGAACACGTCTTGTCTGCGAGAAGGAGCCCGATTGAGCCTCGGATCTTATGCGTCGACATTTCGTCCAACTTCACGACACAGCAACCGTCGCATGAGGAGGGGAATGCTTTCAAGGACACGAGGCGCTCTCCTGAGCCTCTGTTGTTTGACGATGACATGGTCCTGGATTCCGTTTCGCAGAATGGCAATTCATACAACGATTCCCCGATCATCCCGCCGACCTATCCGAATAAACCGACGACTTCGACTATTGAGCGTAGTTCGGACAACATCCCCACCGAAACTCGCCACCACAACCGGACACCATCTTCGACGACCATCTCGCGCCGACAGGCATACCTTGCGTCCTCACCCGATCCTCTTACTGATATTACGCGGATCCGTGTGCGCTCACAAGGTCACCATTGCCTGTATCCCGGAGCTACCTTCGAAGGCACGCAGAAAAGTGGTCGTAATAGTTATGACGTGAACGTCACGATTGTGGTATGCCTCTTATTCCCAATGCTTTCAAGAGTCTTCCCCTGAATGGAACTCAAGGACGTTGACTTCTCGTCATCTTTCTTATGCGGTTACCTACGTATCCGTGGACTTACAGATGATTGGCCTGAACTTACCACTTATTTCGACGCTGAGATCATAGGCAGTCGATATGGGTTCCTAACCCAGAATTGGGGTGCCACGGAGCAAGAAGACATGGTCCACTGGGGTCGTTTCCCCGCCTTTCGACACGTCCGACCGGAGCTGAAAAAGCCGCATATGAAAGTACCAGACCGAGATCGCGGTGCCGTTTTCATGAGATGGAAGGAGAGGTTTTTAGTCCCTGACCATCGAGTGCACGATATCAATGGTGCAAGCTTCGCTGGTCAGTACATCACTTTTGCGCTGCTTTTGTCGAACGTCGCAGCATCAGCACAGCATCTCAATAGCTCTTGACCATAGGCTTCTATTACATCTGTGTCGATTTTAATCCTCCTCCTGCATCCCGCTCGACATCACAATCAATACCTTTGACCCCTGATGACGAGGATGATATGTCATATTCTGAGGATGCGATGAAGCCGGAGTTGTTACAACGAGCGCATCGAAGTTCAAGCATACGACCATCCGGCAGGCGTGCGCCTTCTGCAAGTCCTCGTCCAGGTGCCCCCGTTCCGACAATGAGTGGGTTTTACTATCACCAAAACTCCGAACCGTAAGCTTTTTGTAACACTTCGCGCAGACATGATTGGACCTGATCCCAATATCTTTTTACTCAGCTATCAGCAGTTATCCTTATCCCACGTTCCAGAGCGTGCCAACTGGAGCTTCGAGTTCCGTTGATACTTAATGCCTCTTCTAATACGTCGGTATGGTCGTATGATTGTTCTATACATACCACGACACCCCAATCGCCCTACCCCTTCCTCGATGCTGCTCTCCTAAAGGAGCTGTGACCATAGTGAATATCCTTTGTCTACTGTCTGTACTTTCCTAGCCCTTTCATATTACTCCCGTCTTCCGCACTGTAAACAAGTCAAAAATATCTGTCGTTATCCTATACTCCGGGTAAGTATCGCTTGTGACCATATTATTAATTAATAGGTAACATCATATGGATGTGGCTCATGGATACTTGACCATCTCACTCCGTATCAGCGGATAACTAACTTCTTGTCAGAAACTCTCCTCTTTGGGGCAGAAACTAACATCCGTTAGACAGAGGCAAAAGAGACCTAAAGGAGACCCGTTGCCCGTAACAAATTCTGGACATGTCATCCGGAAGGGCTGGCGCTGACCCCTAACCTTTGGCCAACATGTCGTTCACCGAAAAAAATCGAATTCCCCGTGTTATCATCGTCGGTGCTGGGTAAGTCCTCACATTGGCTTTTGCCAGCCGTGATTTTTGACTTTTCCAATTACTCTCAAGGCTCGCGGGCATTTCGACGGCCATTCAGCTGAAGAAGCAGCTCGGCTTCGAGAATTTCACAGTACGTTCACAGACCAGCGAAGAGCCGAGCTGTTGAGAACTTATGCTGAACTTACATAGATCTACGAGAAGGCCAGTGCAGTAGGTGGGACATGGAGGGTACGTGTTTTGCGTCTCAACGTACATTCGTTTCGCCATATTTAACATGTCTTACATATAGGACAACACATATCCTGTAAGCCTGACGTTCCAACGCACATCACGTCGACGTGCTCACCCTTATGTGTCTGCCGATAGGGCTGTGGTTCAGATATTCCCGGACATTGGTACAGCCTTTCGACAGACCTCAATCCCCGATGGTCCTCATACTACATCGACCAACCTGAAATACGCGCATATTGGGAGGATCTCTATATCAAATATGACTTGCCTTCGCACACCGAGTTGGGCCATGCTATTGTCTCAGCGAAATGGGTTTCGGATTCCCAGATGTACAGAGTGGTTGTTCTGAATGTCGAGACTGGCGAAGAGACCCAGTCAGAGGCGGAGATCCTCATTTATGCCATCGGCGGGTTTCAGAGCCCTTTGTACCCTAAGGAAATTGACGGAATTGAGAAATTCCGAGGGGTGGCATGGCACTCGGCGCGGTGGAGACATGATGTAGACTTGAAGGGAAAGCGCGTAGGGGTCATCGGCAATGGGTGTTCCGCGTGAGTCGTCATCTTCTGTCATCGAAATTTTTATTGACTTCTTTAAGGGCACAATTTATCCCTAAAATATCCTTAGACCCGTCTGTGGAGGTTATAAACTTCTGTCGGACACCGCAATGGTACACTCCACGCGTGAGTAGAGTGTTTTGAAGTGATTCCTTTTGTTCTTATGCAGCCTCTCGTAGGTTGACTTCCATTATCCCAAATGGTTACAATGGATCTTTGGAAACATTCCACTCGTGATGCGAACCTACAGAAGTGCAATCATGGCTAGAGTTTGTCGTTCATTAGCATGCAGTGTTCCTTTCTCTCATCTACCTTTTATATTTTGAACAAGCAGGTGGATCTCTTTTACCTTATATTTAACAAGGATCATAAACGTCTCCTGGCGTTGACGGAAAAGGTGCGCAAGCAATGTCTACTCAATGATTCCTGTATTCATTTGGCCTGGCAAGACATTAAGAAGATATATCAGGATGACAGCTCCCAGAGACGAAGTAGAAGCCTTGACACCAAACTACGGTAAGTTTCAAACACATTTTGACATGCATCGACAGATGCTGACATGAGAGACCAGCCGCAGGATGCAAACGAATTATTGTAGACCCAGGATATCTTGAGGCGCTTCATCGCCCCAATGTCAGCCTTAAATGGGATGCCATCAACGGTATTGTGGAGGACGGCATTGAATTAAAGACCGGTGACATCGTCCCTTTGGATGTTATTATCTTTGGAACCGGTTACTCTGTGGTGAGATCATTGGTCAGAGCCCAAATTTCAAGTCTGACGTGATGATCAGGAACCTACGGATTTAAAGGTCCAAGGTAGGAAACAGACAATTCATGAATACTTTGCATCCAAAGGCGGGCCAACCGCTTACCTTGGCACATGCATCCCTGGATTTCCCAACTGTTTCACGCTATTGGGTATTGAACATGTCTTTTTCCTGGTAGATGGCGTTTATATCTAACATGAATATGTAGGTCCGAATGTTGCCACTGGTCATGCTTCCGTTATCTTCAGCCAAGAAGCGCAGGTAAGCGTTGAGGCTTGAGGCAAGTGCAAAGAAACACCTAACCGCAACCTCCAAGATCGGACTCACGTTGCAGTTAATCAAGCCCATTATAGAAGGAAAGGCCAAGTCATTTGAGGTCACCGAAGAAGCTACAGACAAGTACAACCGATGGTTGCAGGAGCGCCTGACCGTGTCTGTATGGACTCAGTGCAACTCATACTACCAGGTCGGAGGGCAGAAGGAGAACAAGATTGTCGCTACTTTTCCCGGTCCTGTGGGGTTGTTTTGGTGGTTGACTCTTAGACCACGTTGGAGCGACTTTGTGGGTGTTGCCGCGGAAGCATGGGAGAAGCAGAAGAGGAAGGACGAGATGAAGAAGAGGAGTGTTCTGGTTCTGACGTTGGCCCTCGCAACTGGGCTTTGGTTCTCCATGAACAATGGATTTGCAAGGTTTTTCCCAGAACATTGGTAGCAAATGGTTGTAGTTGCTTGAGAATGAACTGCGCTTATACCTCGGGCGGAGTTAAATAACCGAATGCGGCAGAGTGCTCTTTCACCGCTTTGTCGTGCCCTTCCACCCAACTAATAGGTCTCAACGGCCCTAATTCTCTCCTTTCTATCTCTCTTCCACGGATTTCTATCTACTATACCATCATCAATGACCTCTCACTCGCATTCCTCATCAACGGCAAATCTCGTTGGAATCCATTATCGCGTGGGCAAGAAAATCGGAGAGGGTTCCTTCGGTGTGATCTTCGAAGGTGTGTCTTTGCTGGCAGCCAGCCAGTGGCATCAACTCTCCAACGACGTTGAACGGCATTCATAGGAACAAATTTGCTCAACTCGCAGACCGTTGCCATCAAGTTTGTATGTCCTGGCCCACTTTTATGGCTTCTGAACAACATAACTGACACTCTCATAGGAACCTAGGAAGGCTGAAGCACCCCAGCTCCGTGATGAATGTCGTTCCTATCGTATTTTGGCCGGGTGTAGTCAGTGCATCTCGCGAACCCCGCGCTCGGCCTTTGTTGACCCCTTCTGTCTTCAGCTGGTATCCCTCAGATATACCACTTCGGCCAGGAGGGACTGCATAACATTCTAGTAATTGACTTACTAGGACCAAGCTTGGAGGATCTTTTCGATATGTGTGGGCGGAAATTCTCCATCAAGACAGTGTGCATGGCTGCACGGCAGATGGTGGCTGCATTATTCCCATTCTCTTGCGTCGTAGGGCTTACTTGTATTTCTAGTTGTCTCGAGTCCAAACCATCCATGAAAAGAATCTCATATATCGGGACATCAAGCCCGATAACTTCCTCATTGGCCGTCCGGGCACCAAGGGAGCGAATAGTCAGTTGAATGCTCTTACACTCCAGGTTCAGTCCCTTGATCAAAGTACTATGCATAGTTATACACGTCGTAGATTTCGGAATGGCCAAGCAGTACCGCGATCCCAAGACAAAGCAACATATTCCCTATCGAGAACGGAAGAGCTTGAGCGGAACGGCGCGATACATGAGTATCAACACTCACCTGGGAAGGGGTATGTCATAAGTCTTCGAGATTGTCTCGCAAATTCTGAATTCGTTCTCAACGTCAGAACAATCACGGAGGGACGATCTCGAAGCCCTCGGACATGTCTTCATGTACTTCCTGCGTGGAAGCTTGCCGTGGCAAGGCCTCAAGGCTGCGACCAACAAACAGAAGTACGAGAAGATTGGGGAGAAGAAGCAAACAACCCCGATCAAGGAACTGTGTGAAGGCTTCCCTGGTACGTTTAATATCGAAGTAGTTTCCCCTCCGTTGACGAATGTCCACCAGAGGAATTTGGAATCTACTTGAACTACGTACGGAAGCTAGGCTTTGAAGAGACCCCCGACTATGATTTCCTTCGCGAGCTCTTCGCAAAGGTTTTGAAAAGTAGTGGTGACGTAGAAGATGGCGTATTTGACTGGAATCTTCTGAATGGTGAGCCTCAACGAGTTTTTTCTTTCCATTATGACTCCTGACATTTAGCGGAACTAGGTGGAAAAGGTTGGGAAGCTTCAGTGGTATGTTTATTACGAGAGACTCTTATGATCAAGGAAGCTAAAACATACAATTCTAGGGTGGCTCAAGCCCAATGCTTTCCCATATGCAAAATGCAGGACTCGTTCAAGACAGAAGGAGAGATAATCGGGACGCGGACCGTCGGAGATCCCAGGCAGGCAACGTTGTTCCTCCATCTCCTGCACTCGTTCGACACGGCTCGAAACAACGCCGAGTTCCGAATGCACTGGCTTCTGCTGGGAATGTCCCAGCAGGTCAATACACCCCTCATTCCACCACCGCACAGCTGAACGTCCCAGTTGGGACACCACAGCTTAGTACTCAGCATCCTTATGCTAACGCAGGGACCGGAGGATACGACTATAGTCGAGATGTCATGGACGATTATGGTGGTCAACAGCAGTATGGTCGTGTTTCTCCCATGGTCCCGAGCGTCGGCGCTGCTCCTCCTGCCCTCAGCCACGTGAGAGCAAGAGGTGGAGAAGCTGGCGTTTCCCATGGAGAAGGATATAATGGTCAGCACCCCGACGAGGAAGTACAACTCAAATCAAGTTTCCTACGATGCCTCACGTGTCGGTGTTGAGACTTTGCCAGTTTATCTTCCTTTCTTGTATACGTCATCACTATCTTTCTCTTGCATTGCTGTCTTGATTTACGTGCACTTCCCTCATGCCCAGTGGTCCAGTCTTATGTCATGTCGTTTCCTACCTTTTATACCCGTAACTGACTCCCCCCTAATCTTGTCCTCATGCACCAAGTAATTGCATTCGTGACAAATAAAGTATATCTTTGAACGGTGGATATATTCACAAGAAATCATAGCCTACCCAAATCTATATAGTAAATGGAAGTCATTTTCTCCCACGAGACAAAGAAGCGTTCTCATTGGCTGCGAGACAACGACAAACGTCCGCATCAAGACCAACGATCATCGATCATCAACGCTGACAAGGTCTGTTCCTCTGCGCTTGCAACACTGGACCGGAGGCCATTTTCTCCCACGACATGATTGGCTGGCATAAGACACAAGACAAATGACAAACACAAATGATAATCATAAACGACAAACAATAGATATTTGCTAAGTAAACGACAAATTTAAACGACAAATGGACAAAATACTTTTATGAGTTACTGTATCTCTGTCCTGTATGCAACCTCTTGAACCTGTACATACGCGCTGATTGTATATTTTTGTCAATGTGAAAGAAGGTTGGGAGTTTGCTAACATAGCATCTAGGTGACTTGGTGTACTGACTGTAAACGAAGACGAGCAAATGTAGTGATCATAATATAGAACTTTGATCAGGGACCAGTCACTGGATCCTGCTGACTTGCTGGTAGCTTGCTGATCCAAATGCAGATTATGTATATACATACCAAGGCATTTTGAGCACTGCAAGCTGTGAAGGGTGCCACGAAGCCACTCAATGCAGTGCCGCACCACCGTGCGGCACTGCGTTGGTGGGGAGTGGCATCAATATTGTTCACTATTGCACAAAATAACTGACATTATGTACAGTCCAGTACAGCATCTTATGGTTACAAATTGTGCTTTACTTTTCTTGAGCTTCTGTCTATTTGTTAAATCTTCTCTCCGTGCAAAGCACGGGTAGCTGCTAGTCTATTATAAAAAAGACAAGGGTTTTTTCACACGGGAGACAAAGAAGCTCTCTGATTGGCTGGACCCTTATGATGTGTTTGTCTCCAACAAATAACGTTCTCGCAGCCCATCACATCGTTGAAGCTCACGCGCTCAACACCGAATATTCTAGCAACTACTTTGACATGTCATGGAACTTTCAAGATAGTACTGCTCAGTGGTATAAAGTGACAGCTCATGCTCGCCATTTTTCAGATTCCAGCACAGAGGAGCAAGGGTATCTGGAAGTGGATGCATTGCTTGATCTGGGCTGGACTGCTAACTAAATCTCTACCTCCTATGTCCCAGCATACCGGAAAATGGTTCGGATGGACAGGGAACCACAGGAAATGCCACGAAGCCACTCAATGCAGTGCCGCGCTACCGCGCGGCGCGGTGTTGGTGGGGAGTGGCATCCCTTACTTACTTTGAAAGTTTCTAATGTCATTGAGACCCTTTAAGGACACCTTGGGCTACACGCAGCTTTTTATATTGGCAATTGAGCCCACATAATTAGTATCCTATCATTGAGCATCTCTATTGATTTACATAACCAAGCTGCAGCTTTATTCTTTGTCACAACTCACTGGGATCTGTTAACTGTGCGAAGCACGGGTAACTGCTAGTACAAGACAAAAAATGATTTTCTGAAAAAATGTGGCATGTCCAAATCATGCCCATGGATCAAGTGTTGCATCATCTGTCGAAATTTTTTATCAGGAACAGATGTGCGCATGGGGAAAATGGGCCTACAGAATGCAAGAGGAGCGGTACTGTCTTCTCTGGTCACAATGCCAGAGTCTTTGACAACTCTCGGAGCTGAGCCCATCTCGATATCCTCATCCTGCCGGTACTCGTCTTCCCAGTCCTCAGCTGAAAGATACATAAGTCTTATGAAACCTCACGCTGTAGTTAAGCACCTACACAGATCAGATTCAGCAGCGGTTGAAGCCGTCTGCCCGTCCCTTCCTACTTTCTCCCTTTGAGACTGCTCTTCGGGAATTGCATACCTGGCCACGCGAGACATTGGTCGTTGAGGATGGGGCTCCCTGCGCGGCTCGACCAATTTTGAATGTCCCTGGACATCCTTGTCGATCCTCTTGTGGGATGCCACGGTTGGTGGTTGCTCCTGGTCTACAACTGGAGACCTGGCGTCCAAGTCTTCAACCAAAGACGAGTCTCGATTAGTAATGGGTAGGGAATGCGGTTCTACAGCACCGAAGCGATCCGATGGTTGATGCGAGTCGGATGGCCGATCATAGCGCAATCTCTCCAAGGTGGATGGGACGTGTAACTCTTCCCACTCCTGGGCTGGAGGCCAACGGGGTTTTGTATACCGCTTAATGTTCTTTTTGCCAATCCCTGCTCGTTTATTGCCTTCGTGGTCGTAGCGCTGTTGAGGTTGAGGTTGTCGAAGATAGGGCCGAGACGGACCAGCTTTGATGGCTTCTGTCAAGAACTCATGAAGCGTTTGTTGCAGTCGAGACTCACCACCCTCAGACTGTGAAAGACCGTAGTGAAAACTCCTCTCTGGCCGTCCCTGTTCCGGATAGACGGGCGTGGCGCGACGATAGCGTTGCTGCCTATCATTCCATTGCTGTTGCTCTTGCCGACGTTGCTCTGAGTGCCGATGTTCTGGCTCGCCCCAAATTCCTTGCTCTGGCCAGTGTTGCTCTTGTTCATGAAAGCGCTCTTGTGGATGTGGACCTCGGGACGGTAGGAACTGGGTCGGTGGCGGGAGCTGAGTCGGTGGCGGGAACTGAGTCGGCTGTGGGATCTGACCAGGCATATAATGGGCATAACGCTCTGGTTGCTGCGTAGCAGATATCATATCATTGAACCAAGAGAAAGGGTTCGTTGAAGGTTACGCACCTGATCGACATATGGTATCGGAGTAAACCAATTGGGACCATGAGCCGGGGCCTGAGTAGGATATGAAAGACGGACGAGCAAAAGAGGTTGGCCTCACAAACCTGGAACCAGGGGCCTTGATTTCCCTTATAGATGTCAGATGAACGGCAGGTTTTTGTGATATGCTTATCCGTTACTGACCAAATTCGCAATCATAGAATTCACAAATTCGGTCATTCCTGAGTCGATGCCATAGGGTAGAGGTGTTTGTACTGCTGGCGCTGGAAGAAAATGGGGTTGCTGGTAGAATTGTGCTTGCTGTGGAGGTTGGGTCTGCTGTTGTGCCTTGACCAATTCGGAGAATTTGGACTCTACAATTGCCGCTATTTCCTCGCGGGCAGCTTCACTGACGAGAACGGGAGTTGCTTTGATTTGCGGAGTGGGCATGTTGGTGTTTGAGACGACAGGATAGTTAGTATCGGGTAGAGTTTGCTGTTCAATCCCACGACTATTGTTGCTCGCTGCAAGATTGAAGGCCTGAGTCAATCCGCCGTCGCTCGGAGAAGGAGGCATTGGGTATAAAGTGGAGGAGGAAGGTGGTGCCGAGCCAGAGGTAGCACGGTGTATGCCGCGACGATAGGGTGATATGAGTTTTTGCTTGAAGCGAGGAGCTTTGGTTGCTGACTTTCTCCCTCGAAGGCCCTTCTTTGGGTTGCGATCGATTATGTCTTCAACGGCACTGGATGGCTGATGTGTAGGTAGCACGAAGATCTCAGATCTTGTTGGCTTCCGCTTTGACGACGTTCGAGCAGCCTGAGAAGATAGTGCAGTCACCGTATTCGGAATGCATGGAAGTCCGGCCACTTCAGTGATCGATGTTCTGGGCGGAGAGCGCCGTAAGGTAAAGTTGTTAGGTAGACCGACCCTGCTCTTTCGACGGCTGCGACCTGTATGCCCAACGGGTTCCATTTCGGTAGTTTTGTCGTTCATGTTCACGTGTGTCATTGTCTCGGTGCTGCTGGACTCTTCAACAACGCTCAGCGACTGATTTCTGCGTGTGGAGGGGATGATTTGCGTCGTTGATGGCCTTCTGGGCACATGAGGAGAGGCGGTATTTGCTCTATTCGGGAGGTCCGGCAGCTCATTCGCATCAGTGAGCGGTGTACCGTGTGTACGGGGTGTTCGAGTAGGTATAGGAATTGGCGTGAGCCTGCTCTGTTGAATGGGAACATCTTCGTCCTGCCTCATCGGTTCCGGTAAAGGGCTGGTAAGAGGGTTGCTGAAGAAGTCCATCGCAATCTCAAAGCTATATTGCTTCTGCATGAGTTTATATTGTCGTGAATATCGATACTGGGTCGGTGCTCAAAGGTTTGACATACCTGGAGCTCAGCAATACGCTGAGACTGGGCACTCGCTAGATTGCTTCCTCCAGGGTGGGATATTTCTGTCGATGTAGACTGAACTTTTGGCTTGCAGGCAGGCACTTCGACATAGTCCAGTATCTCACGCTTGCGCTTACTAGGATTGAATCGAACCGTTTTCGATACAGTCGAAGGCAGAACCGCATTTGGCTCCTCTGCCGTTAGCAATGGACTTGGCGACTTGGAGATGGAAGGGGGAGGCGCAGGCGTCGGGGCGTTATCTGAGACTGAAGGGCTCCGTGCGTCCACTGAGCCTTCTTCACTAGCCTCGCTGTCATCATCGGGAACCTACAAGACATGAATAAATCTCTACTGTAACGCAAAGAACTGTGAACTTACAAAAAATATTTGGGTATTTTTGTCATACCAACCTGGAGTCATGAACGCAGGATTGATCGGTTTGCAAGTTCCGTAGGTCATTGCATTATAAACCCGTTGTTGACGAAGATCAGGCTTTGATCCCTCCTTTTGACTTGTGAAGAAGGTATTGAGCTGGTCTCCATATCGATTCCTGCTGATCAAGTGAAATTGGTGGTGCCGTTCATGAGATGAATCTGTGGAATGGTTCAAGATCGCGTCGATGGCGTGAACCTTCTGACCTAGAAGAATATGGGTGAAGCATTTCGAATAATGGCATTTTTTGCAGTGCAGAGCCCACGAGAAAGGAACCGTGTGCGCTGGGTCATTTCCTTTAGGGAAGGAGCAGACTTTGTTATCTCTCTGCAGCAAGATCTAAATCAATAAATTGATCTGATAGAACACGAAGGGAATGATCACCCGCTGCATTTTGCGCATCTGTTCCAGCAGGCACGCTGCTCTGAAGGTGCCTTGGTTAGAGCTTAGATCACTGGTACTCGTGTGGTCAGTTTAACTCAGCGCAGCACAATATTCTGCTTACAGTTTCTTGTTCGCTGGCAAGAACACTCCTTGCTTGAAGGCAGAGAGTTCCTTGATTGCGTTGTCACGGTCCGCCAAAAGCTCTGTGAAGGGACGGCATTGCATTGCGTCCATATTGCCGCATTTACAGCTTCTACCCTCAACGTAACATCCCGCACAGGTAGCGAAACCATCTCCGGGGGCTGCTCGGCGATCAGTCGATACGGAGTGACGGTGGGTAACACAGATGCGACACTCAAAAAAGCTCTGAAATATGTCGGCACCACAAAAGTCGCACGACACTGGAACGTAACCATCCTCTTTCTGGCCAGGTGCAAAAGTAGCGGAGGTGTTACTGCCGAGAATGGGAGAAGCTGTGCGCGGCACCTTTGCGGCAGATAGGCAAGCCATTCTGGCATGGCCCGGAGAATATTCATCAAGGAGGATAGTATCAAAGAGCTGAAGCAATGACTTCAAGGTCATTGCAACATCGTTGCGGAGAGATTCCGTAGCAGAGGAGCTGCCCCGACCCTGTTGGTGCTGCTGACGGGGCTGTGCCAATAGGTCCTTGAGTTCCGTCGTCTTTCGAAGAAGTGTGTAGTGTACTGTCGACCTGACTCGATAGATCTCGGGTCGACAAACCCTAGTATGTTACCAAACCATGAGTTTCTCGTAACATTGACGATGGGATGAGAGCACTGACCTTCGATAGATCGGAAGCTCGTGGTAGTAAGCCGTTTCCAACCCCTTCAGCGTCATTCTTGACCATGACGTCTTGATTGTGATCCCACCATAGTTAACAACCTGATGACAACTTCTTGGAGGGACCAACACGAGATCGCCTAGTTTCTGCTCCGCAACATAGACATCGAAGGGAGCGTTGGCAAGTTGCTCGACGGTGATGACATGAGTCTCGTGGTCAAGTTCTTGCCTCAATTCATGGAAGTATCTGGAAGCCTCAGGGGCATCAGAACTTTTGGTCATAAACCAGAACGAAGAGCCTCCGTTCTCAGTATAACACATAAGATTTTGGCCTGAAGAAGCACAGAGGTCTTTGTGGCAAGGCGTGAACGTGTCGCCGATGCCCAGATAACACATAAGTGTCTCCACGGACGACTGCAAGTTCGAAGTGTCAAATTGCAATAAATATCAGACACGGAACTCTCTAACTCACTGAACGCGGTTGATTTAGCAATAGATTATTCGGCGCGTCCGGTAGAAGAGAAGGGGGGATGGCTTTGGCTTCGTGTAACCATTCATTCCATTTGGCGGGGCACTCTGCATCTTTTCCGTACAGGCGCTCTTCCTCTGAATATAAAGTATGTATCTCAGCAAACCAACATCTTACAGCTAACACGAACCTTCTGCAGATGCAAATTTGGGGGCTGCACGGGATTTCGCGATGAAGTCTGAGAGTAGGATAGTCCTGTCGGACCAATCGTGCACATTACGGACACTGATATCTGTAGGATGTTGAAAAGCATCCAACATTGAACCCACGTATTAGCACTCACTCTTTGGACCATTCTCTGCTAGCCAGTCCAAACTAAACGTGTCTTTGGGCCATCTAGGATGCCTGTGGAACCCTTCAATGATCACTGGCGTTCCGCTCTTCTGAAGCTCGTCGATATCTTTGGTCAAGGCCAGTGCCGGCATCGTCACAGAAAGCCGTCGGATGTGATGGAATCGTTTGCCTTCTCGCATGAGACTGCTCAACGACCAGTCTGTGGTTGATACGGTACATTTCTGAGGTGGAGGGAGCGGCTCTCTGTTCATGTCGCCGATGTTTGACGCGCTTCCGGACGCGCCTTTGGGATCGAGGCCACATTCTATGCAACGGTTTGGGTTCGCACGAGCTGAAAAGTCGGGCACGTGATGATTCGAATTCGGAGGGAGATCGTCCCACTTTGCAGAGGCAGCCATGAGCTTCTTCTTGCGATCCTCTAAGAACATCATGTGAGGCTCCGAGGGGAAGTGGTAGTGAGAGCAAAGCTTTCTGCGCTACGACTCACGAGTTTGTTGGTTCTTGATCCCGAAACTTATATTTGTAACGACAAGTCACGAAAACGGCATTGCTTGTCAATGGAGTTCGAAGTTTCTAAGTTCTCGGGCAAGTGCCACCTTCTGGGCGCCAATCTGACATCGCTGTATGATTACTGATGGCTGCGCCTGTGCTTACTTAGCTAGGCAGCCTCATGTACTTACATGTATCCTACAAATTTCGCAAGATCGCCAATCCCATATTTCAGTGATTTGGGAGAATGGTGCGGTGGATCGCGAGTAAGTAAAGTAGGCCAGTACGAGTACTGTCTTTAGGTCAAGAATGTAGAGCTTATTGCATTACAAGTGAGTACTGAGTATCTAACGTGTGAAGAGGCTTCTCGACAAGCCTCAGGCCCTCAGCAAAGCCTCATTGAACGTTGAACATAGTTTCTGAATGGGGATGGGTTGATTAATAAATTTTGATCGCAATCAAAAGAGTCGAGCCACGGCGGTACAGATTTCAACTCCCACCAACTTCAACTCACACAACGGCTATGTCCATTATATCCGCATCGCAATCCGACTTCGACTTTTGGGAATTCGTTTGCTGTGGGAGATGCCAGCTGCCATTGACGTCCACAGCCGGTGCAACTGTGCCATTCTGGCTTACCGAGTGTGGGCACATCGTCTGCAATAATCACCTCAGTGCGGTGCATCATATGAATTCGAGTCCATGCGAGCTGACTTCTGTAAAGATGCCGACCAGAGCTGCTCTCATTGTAGGGCACCTGGGATTCAGGTGGTGCCATTGCAGAGCGAGGTTTGTTCATTGCTCTTTAGTTCAGAGGAGGACTTATGGCGCTGTAGATGGAGGAGCCGATGTCTGGATGGTTTCGATCGATGCCAGTTTGGCTCGACGGCGCTGCGAATGCTATCAAGGTAAGAGTGTCGATTATTGATACAGATATACTCATGGTCTGCCCAGTTTCAACAAGAAACAATGGCGTCGCAGATCCGTCATTACAGGTCCAGGCACCAGCAGCAACGCGTGTTCATACAGCAACTTAAGAAGTACTCGTCGATTCTCTGTGCATGCCATCTGCTCATGATATCGCTATTGTAATCTGACAGAGCCAATGAAGCGTTGAACGCCGAAAACAATCAACTGCGACAGGAGCTTGGACATGGACAATACTCTGATCAAAGATATGATGGACAAATGCCCACTGACGTCCCGAATTCTAATGGCAAGCGCCCACTCATGGATGCTCAATCGTGAGCTATCTATGCTAGGTCGACGGGAGCTGTGATTAACATTTATAGTTTTCGTCGGAGCGAAGGGAGGCCAACAACAACGTCAAGTCCGCGATCTGTCGTCACTCCGCTTGGTCCAAATCGACTAACACTGCCTCAAGGCCAGCAAGTCCCCAACCTCTCGTCGAATAGGTTTGATACGGCACAGGGATCTTCGTCCCACACATCTGGTCCCGGTCCCGGTCCCGTTCCCGATACATCACAAGCGCAACAGCGATCTGTCGGTGGCTTCATTGAGTACGTACTAATAAGCTCCCCAGGAACAATGGAGGCGCATATATTTGCACATGTAGGAAATACGCCTACGTCCCTCCCTCGACACCGCAGTTTCATCCCCAGAGGCTTACACATACCCAAGCCGCTCCGCAGACGTTCAAGAGATCGAAGCCGAATGAAGAGCCTCAGCAGATGCGACCGCAGCAAGCACATAACGGACAAGGACACCGAAATATGCCCCCTCCGCCGACTCCTGTTCGATTTAAGCCTGCCGGTATTCCGAACTCTAACGCAACACAGCATGTACGACCAAGTCAACTTCAGGCGCCGCCGCAAGGTCAAGGGAATACTGGACAGCGACAACAAAGAAGCATGGGTCCTCCACCCACACCACAAATGCGACAACAGCAACCCAGGAGCTTTCAAGCCTTGCAACCGATTAACTCGACAGCCTCAAGCTCATCTCGTCATCTCGGCGGCGACTCTCTACCTCCAACAAACCGTTTTCAGCCGCCGACGCAGCATTTTGTCCCTCCTCCATCTGCACAACAAGGTCAACATTCAGGACTTGCGACGCTTTCTACGGGCAATGCTCCTCAGCGCTTTATTCCCTCTGGATCTCGAGCACCGTCTCGTGCTCAACCTGCTGAGTTTTCTGGAGGAGCACAAAGGATGCCTTTTGTTTCCAATGGCCAAGGTCGGGATGGATATCGGTAGTCGCAATGCCCTATTTGTAGCTTGGCTATGCATTTTGGATGTTCCCAGTTTGAATGTACTCGAGTACTTCTTATACCACTGCTCTTTTGTAACATTGCTTTGCGCTGCTTTACGATTGAAACTTCAAGTGCTTGTCCATTTTGAATGCATGAGGCTAACATGCTTTATAATAATAGCCGAGGCGGTGCAAAAGTCACCGGGGGTTCCAAATCAAGTAACCGCAGAGCCATGGTTGTCATCATTGTTTCCAGCCCGCAGTCTCCTTTCTCTCCCTCTATTCACAACTGTTATCTCTTTGTTTTTACACCAAATGGATTATCGTGACCCATACGTCGGACAGCCTGGTCGTTTGCAAGCTCAGCGACGCTACAGCGAGTCAGGGCCAGATTACGATCCATACTCTACGTCACAACCGAACGAGACATACGAACAAGGGCCTCCATACGATAATCATGGATCCGGATACAGAGACGAACCTCAATACTACAATGGATATCCTCCGCAACGGGGAAATTCTCAGCGCACAACGCGAACTGCTCCTTTAAATAACCTTGGCGGTATGGAGCCTTCTTCTTCCAAAGAGGGTGCATTGGGAACTGGAGTGTATCCTGTAGTAGATACGCCACGAGAGAAGAGGTGCGTTCCGTGCAGTGTCTGGTGTTGTTGTTCTTACACTCACTGGCTTTTCCAAAGGACCGCCAAAGCCATGAAAAATTACAGATACGATCATCAGGGAGCCCTGTGGACAAAGGTGCGTCTGATAGAATAACTCTAATCTACGTGAATGTCTGATTTGTGGATCAAAGGGCAGTCGTGGGTGGTGTGTGGGGAGGTTCTGCTGCTGCACGTTGTTGATCGCGGTGCTGCTCATCGTTTGCATAGTCCTTGCGCTAGCTCTGGTAAGCGGCCCCTTGATACCCATTTAGTCATTACTCTGAAAAGTCACTCACCAACAGTGGATACGTCCACCGAACATAACAATCGGAGATGTGAAGACCGTGGCAAAGGACGGCAGTGCTGTTAGTCAATCTCTCTGAAACATCATTCTGTGGCTGATCACCACAATGTCCACCCAGATCCAACTCGTAGACAATGGCATCTCCGTGAACTTGGGCCTTAACATAACGTAGGCATCTTAATTGCATTCTATCGCTCTCTTGACTCACGTACGGTTATAGAGTTAATAATCCGAACTATTTTGCTGTCAATTTCAAGGAGATCAAAGCCGAGGTGAACTGACATGTTGCTAGTGCCTACGAGTAACTGCTGATTGCTGTGTCCAGATCTTCTATCCTATCAACAACACGAAAATTGGAGAAGGCATCTCCAAAGATGTGGTGTTCCATTCCCGCTCACTCACAAACTGGACATTCCCATTTACCATCGACTATGCAACAACGTCAGACCCAGGCAGCTTGATTTTGCAAGACCTGGCTCGGAAGTGCGGTGTGACGGGGACTAAGAGCGATATTAAAGTTAACTACGAAATCACGGTCAGTAGTCCCGTACTTTGTTAATATTGCTAACCAAAGTCAACTGCAGCTGGGATTACGGATACTTTTCATTGTCGTCTCACCCGTTGTCAAGGACTCCTTCAGCTTTGGATGCCCTATAGATCCGTCTGATATTGAAGTATGTCGTAACTCCTCTCATTGCCTGGTCGTAAACTGACAATGGCATGTTAGAAACTCATCAAAAGCACAGGCCTTGACCTCGGTGGACTTCTGGGTGGTGTTCTATGAGTGGACTTGTACTCACCGCCGACTGGATCTCACTATTTTCATTATTTACGCATACATACATACATACATACGCATATCTTTGGACATTCAATGCAACTGGACTTTGCTGCACTCCGAAACTTGGACTCGTTCATGTTTGCATCGATGATCGGGAGTATGACGTCAGAGCTTGGATGAGTCCCTGTCCCTAGAAGAAATCATTAATCACTAAATAGTACTTAGCACGCTGTTCCTTACAACCATGTCAGCAGATCTCACAAAGTTGGTTCCTCCAAGGTCTCTCACTGACAAAGACAAGACCACCGTGTTTGATCACTTATTTTGCCGCCTCGCTTCCTACAGAAATACCCTAGAGCTGTATGCGGAGGCTGAGTATGCTCAATCTTCCTTTCCGGAGAAGACCAAGGCGCGACGCCGGGATCAATATCAGGAGGGAGTCGCTAATTGGGCACAAAGTCTGGTCGATACAGCTTGGATTGTTTGCAAGGACTCTGCAGGAGGTTCGGAGATCTGAGAGACTCCTGTATTTGCGATCGTACTAACCATATTTCGATGGGAATATCTGCAATAGATCGCCCGATACTCGATAAATATGCGGACACCTCTGTAGGGGGACTTCCGAAGCTCCCGCCCTCTGAAGATCTCACCAAAGTTCTCAACACTATCTTATTCCTACACCTGGTGACCTCCAAACAATATTCCGCACGGACTCGCACATTCCTCTCTACGTTTGGATCCCTGGATGAACCGACGATCGTCGCAACGTTGAAGAACCCCGGACGTGCCATCGAGGAGGCTCACAAGAGAGTCGATGAAGCAAAGGAAGTGCACGCAAAGAGGGGAAAAATCCTTCGATCCATGGGGATGGGGCTCGGTGCAGTAGCTGGAGGTGTTCTTATCGGAGTCACAGGTGGCCTGGCTGCACCTCTAGTTGGCGCTGGGGTGGCCACTCTACTTGGCTGGCTAGGAGTCGGAGGAACTGCAGTAGGATTACTCGCCAGCGGACTCGCGAGCTCGTCGGTCGTGTGTGGTGCGTTATTTGGGGTCTACGGTGCTAAGTCAACTGCTGGCATGGTGGAGCGACATACGAGAGAAGTCCGGGATTTGGCCGTTATACCTGTACGGGATATCAGAGGGAACGAAACACTGGGTGTGCGACTGTGTATAAGCGGGTGGCTATCCTCGCGTGACGATGTCACCGCACCTTGGACGGTGTGTGGTGGGGATGATACGTTTGCTCTACAATGGGTGAGAGCCGCTTCTCAAGCCATTCGAGTCACAGCTGATGTCCGAAAGAAGGAAGTCGAGGCTTTGGAAGAATTGTCGAACGCTCTTGTCACGCTCCTCAAGTCCCATGCTATGAAATATGTGAAGATGCAGGTGATACGGTATACAGTCCTCGCAAGTCTAATGAGTTCGTTGGCGCCCATTGCATGGTTGAAGATCGGCCAAATCATAGGTAAGATCGGTCTGTTGAATTTGGGCACTTGAATTGATTTGCCTGGAAGATAATCCATGGATGACTGCTAGGGCACGCGCGATGAAAACTGGCGCAGTCCTTGGAGACCTTTTAGCGAATCACGTATTTGGGAATCGCCCGCTGACGCTGACCGGGTACTCCCTTGGGTCCCTTGTCATTTTCGAAGCTCTGAAATACCTTGCCTCCCTGCCGCCCGGGAGTACAGCCCACCTAATCCAGGATGTATACCTCTTTGGCACACCCGCCCCAGCCGACGCAGCAACGTGGGCCAGTGTCCGGCGTCTTGTGTCTGGACGAATTGTAAATGGATACTCGAATAATGACTACATTCTCGCTGTACTCTCCAGGGCATCCGACGTCAACTGGAATGTTGCGGGTTTACAAGCCATTGACGTGATGGGCGTTGAGAATATCCTATGCGAGAGCGTTGCTGGGCATATGATGTGGCGAGGGATGATTGGGAAGTGCTTATGGGATTGCCACGCGCCTGGAATTATTGCCGACGAGGTGGAGCTGCAACTGAAGACAGTGCCAGTGGAGATACTGGCTAAGGAAGAAAGTGAGGCGAGCAGTCGCGAACAGAGTCCAGGTATCGGAGGTGAGCAGAAATAAAAGGTTCCAAAAGGGAAGTTGCCGATCGTGCAATGTAAATTTAAATTGCCGAGGTCACACGACGTTATCACGTGTCACACGTGATGCTGACAGACGCCCATTGCCCAAGCCTGGAGCCAATCCTGACACGAGATTAAAAACCTCCGTGGAAATTCGTTATAAGTATGTCGCGATTGCAGTTCAGAACCCTCCGTTCTTCATAAAATACCGCGTATGGCGTCTCCCACTCCCGTGCAGTCTTTCCTCGGGGGCATTGGCCTTGCCATCCCCGTGCATTCTCTCCTGCTATTGAACGGCAGTGTCTTTGGAATTTCGGGTTTCCTTCATCGCGCCTTTCGCGGAGGGGGTGAAGCGCTTTCTTCCGTTGCTGGGCTTGTACTTGGTGGCGCAGTCGTTGGACTCCTTGAAGGAAGCGGACCCAAGCCATTTGGCTTTGGGCTTCCTCATGTTTTGGCTTCCGGATTTCTAGTAGGATTGGGTTCAAAGGTAATTCTGCCTGCCCATTGTCAGCCGTACTGAATCATTGAAGTTGTCCCCATAGTTGTCCAATGGCTGTACATCAGGGTATTTGCGCGAACACTCCATCTCAACGTCTGTTTGACTGATCTTCAGCCGATATAGGCATATGATTTGCGGAATATCACGCTTCTCCATCCGGTAATTGCACATTTCGACCATTCCGATGCAAAACTGACACTCCGTACTAGTTCTATTGTGGCGACCGCGACTTTCTTTGTCACTGGTGTTATCACCGCAAACGTGCTGCACCGTGATCTCCCTCCGATTGGAGACCTGGATTGGACGCTCGGGCCCAATGGAAAGTACCTGCTCGCACTCCAGGCACTTCCATTGACCATCTCCCTAGTCCTCGCTTTCACGGTCCGTCCTGCTTGTGACTTTTGTCAAATTACTTTCCTGATATATACGACTACAGGCACCTCCCATCCAACTTGTCACAGAGGACGAACCTTCCCCCCCGCGGACGTCGTTGCGTGCGCTAGCATGCATTTCGTCCGGTCTTGAATTCGCACTCGCGCTTCGCCTTTCCAATCTAACCGAACCGACACGCGTGTTATCCTTCCTGCTTCTCCCATTCCACAAAGCATTTGACCCGTCGCTCGCCTTCCTCGCTGCCGGCGCATTGCCCGTCGCAACAATCCTGTATCAGTTCTACCGCGGTCCGGAGAAGCCCCTGCTTGGTGGCGCTTGGAGCGTTCCGCAAGGTGGTCCCATTGACGCCAAGCTCGTCATTGGAGCAGCAATTTTTGGTGTCGGGTGGGGAATGGCTGGTATTTGTCGTATGTTATTTTTTTTTTCCGTTCATCTTTATTGCGAATAATTGATTGACGATCTTATTTTCATGCAGCTGGTCCTGGACTGGTAAATTTTGGCAGAGCTCTTGCTGGTGGCTCAGGTGTCGGACCAGTTGCAGGATGGCTTGGAGCCGTCGCCGTCGGTGGTGCGCTTGTCTGAAGCAACAATAGATTGAATATCATCCTATAATTGGACGGAGAAGCAGTGGGCTGACGCGGATGACTACATAATTACGAAGGACGTACTTTATTTTATTCATGAACGTGCGACAATCTTAACATAGTGTATAAGCACATGTATGTTGGAGTACGCAGTCGAGAGTGGCTTCACGTCTTTACCAAACGCTCGAGCAAATTGTCATGTGCATAGACAAGGATATTGTACATAGCTCGTGAAGAGGATTTACACGTACATACAAGCCGACGGCAAATAGTCTAAGCAGTAACAGCAAGGCCAGGGGAAGGGGAAGGAGCGGGAGATGGCTTAGCTCCAGCTCTACTTCGTCCCCACTTGACACTAACCCTCTCTCCATCAACCTCAAGACCGTTTGCCCAGGCTTGCGCCGCCCTTTCGGCAACAGATCTTTCCTTGAAATTGATGAACGCGCATCTAAAAAACATTGAGCGAAAATTCTGACATGCGAAAGGAATCATATTTGCGTACCGAGATCTTGCGACGTGGACTACAGACTTCAATTGTGTTGGCTCAACGCCAGGTAGAGACTGTAGCACTCGCGTTCGTATGCTTAACTCTGTGGAGTCAGGAGAGAGGGAGGAGAGGAAGATTGAGGTCTGTCGAAGAGTGAGAAGGTGGCGTTGTGCAGGATATCAGAAAGGACTGACGACGGTCACATCATCTGGAGCCTTGAGGCCTTGGTTGTCGGCATGGGTAGAGAGGATCTTGCGCGCCACAGGGTCGTTGCGACCATGGTAGCGGTCTTGCAAATTTTGATGAGCCAACTCATTGTTCACGGGTTTCTCGTGTCGATAGGGACATTCCGTCCCGCGAGTGCATTCTCCTTTAACGAAAAAGGAGCAGACCTGTGGTCGGTTGCGTTTGTAGTACGGATCTGTGCGAGCTAGTTGCTTGAGCATTTCCTTTCCCGCAGACGAGGCGCGACCAGCGTCAAGGCCAGAGTTGCTGGCATCTAACTAAATCGAGTATGATTGGCATCAGCCAATCGTCCGGTGTTACTTCCTGCAGTCTAACGCACCTTGCCCTCCATATTCTGAGCATAATACTCTCGATTGATATCGCTGGTGGGTGCCTCATTCTTGAGAGCCAACGCAGTGTCGCGCACTTGGGTGGGCAGACCGTACTCAAGGTCGAGAAGACATGTTTGACAAACGTTCTTCACCTTGGCACAGGTCTGGCAGACGACGGTAGTCTTAAAGCGCATGCCAGTTCCAGGATTCCAACGGAAGACAGTGAAGGGTCGGGCACATGTTCCGCAAGATCTACCATACTCTTGCTTCGACTGAACATTGTTGCTCAATGATATTGTGCAGATGAGATAAAGTGCTTCATACCATTCTGACGAAGGGGTTGTCGCCGAGACATGACTCGCATAGAATGGGAAACTCGCTTTGTTCCCAGCCAGCCTTGTTGATATCTGCCTTGGGAGGCATTTTTGAGCGTCGTCGTCGTTCAAGTTAGCGATCACGAATGTCCACACTTTGCTGACAGATTCATCAACACGTGATATCGTCCTCCAGACTCTCACCGCCATGTCGTCTCTGCTCGTCGCATGGCAGCTCAAAGGCAAGAACGTTCTCATCGTGGGTGGCGGTGAGGTCGCATCCCAACGCGTCGACTCCCTTCTACCTACGGGTGCGCACATCACCATCCTTTCCCCAAGCGACGGGCTCAATCCACGCACGAAACATCTTATTGACGAACACTCCGACCTCATCACATATCATGACCGTCGTTTTACTGGACCAGACGATTTAAACGGCGCAGACATGGTGCTCACAGCTCTTGACGACGTTGACGTCTCTCGTGATATCTGCAGCATGTGTAGGGCGGCCAAAATCCCTGTCAATGCTGCAGATATACCAGATGCTTGTGACTTTTACTTTGGCTCCCAGATCTGCGACGGGCCACTGCAGATTATGATCTCTACCAACGGCAATGGGCCGAAGATGGCGAATATTATAAAAAGGAAGCTGCAGAATGCGTTATCCGGTCGCGAAGGTCAAGCCATAAAGAAGGTTGGAAAGTTGAGAGCACTTCTGAAGGTCAGAGCACCAGGTGTTGGGGGTGCTATTGGCAAGAGGAGAATGAAGTGGATGTCAAATCTCTGTACTGCATGGACAATCGAAGAGTTGGCGTTGTTAGACGATGCGATAATGCAGACGCTGTTGGATGTTGGTTGGGAGAGTGACCGCATCCCGACTTTCGAGGAAGTCGGAGGTCGCCATGCAACATCGGAACCCCCCGACTACGGCAATCCACTTGTACCACAGGCGATTGGGTTTGTTGCTGGCGCACTTTGCGCTCTCTATCTACTCAAGCTTGTGAGACGAAAATGGAAATTGAAGTGTACGCCATCCATTCTGGGAATGAACAACCGGTGCTGATTAGCAAACTGAACAGTTTGACGAAGTACCGCTTATGTTTGAAGTGCGATGGAAAGGCCAACCTTCGTCGCGCCGCCACACAATTCGAGTCTCATGATACCCCGGATTTACGTCTGATGGAGCCATGCGATGAGCTAGTTCGATGCATTGGAAATCGGCGAGCAGGAAGGGCAGGCGGCTTTTGTAGCACAAATCTGAAGGTAAAAAGTGTCCAGCAAAAATGAATCATGCAAGCGCCCGATTGGCATTAATGTAGCCTGTCCCATAACACGAATACAGCAACTGAGAAGACCCTGGCTCAGCGGGCACGATCTTGAACGAGGTCCCAAAGAAAATCTTGACATCCCGCAGAAACTGTATTCTGGAAAACATCTGCAGGTCAAGATGGTGTATGGAGCAAATGATAAATCGCAACGCACGTCCGTGGTGTCGGTTCGCCCATCCGACATCGGCCAACGTCCTCACTTCCTAGGACCATCATCAGGAGGACAAGTGTCTGGTGCTTTCGGTCAACGCAGCCACCTTTGTTTACCTCGGCAAGAAGAGCCCGGGTCGCTTGAAGACCGATGTCTTCTGGGGCAACCCCAGGTTGTGAGATCGCTTCAGCACAATGTATGGCAGAAGTGGTGGATTCTGCGAGCAAACTTAGTGCATAGCCAGGTGATCTAGGAAGAGACCAGTTTCAGAAAGGATAAACACATCAAGTCTACAGAGATATACTGACTTTCCACTCTCGTCGCCTTTGTAAACATCTGAATAGAGATAAATGTCGGGAATGTAGCGATTGAGAATAGAACGAGAGGCTTCGATCATTCGATTCGAGAATTGGGGGTTTACTCGAACGGCGTGGCTGCACAAGACTTTTTGAGGACGCTGAAGATGGCAGGCAGATTGAATTACGCACGCAACGCCTCGTATCCGTTTAATTCTCCCAGGATCCACGAAGTTTAGTGTTTTAACCTGTTTGACTATCGGACAGAGGAAGTGGACTTCTCCACCACCTTCTGGTGGTGAACCCCGTTTTTTTATCTGGAAAGCTGACGTCAGACAACTTGGAAACAGTGCATGGGAATGCACTTACCCGCAGTTCCAGCCCGTCCGACACGTCGAACAGTTGAAGATGTGGTAGTGTGACTGTCCTGATCAGGTCTGCCTGCAAGACATGAGAAAATTTCAGAACAGAGGTTCAAAGACCACACACTGAAAGATCATATTCGTCGGTGGTAATGCCTCGGAGGGTGAGATGCAGCGGTGTTTTGCAAAAAGGTGCAAGCATTACGATGGGCTCAAGGAAGTAGCCGATGGAACGCGAGAGAGGGCAGTCGTGCGATAGAGGACCGCCTGAAACGATGCCAGGTTTAAGAAGAATGGCAGTACCTGAGGGGCGTGGAGTATAAGCGAAAACGAGATTGTTCTACACATCTGTACGCGTACCAGTGACCGAAATCTCGATGACAGTGCCATTTGTCACTTTTTCGAGTAGTCTCAATAGGCTCACTTCAAAATCTGGGGAAAGTTGAGTTAAGCACTTCAGTGTAATGAGCAATGTTACCTCGTAGACCAGGATTCTTGTCATCTGAGCGAATTTTATCGATCCGGACGTGTTTACCACTCAATATCGAAAGAACAAGCCGCTGGCGAAAGTGCTGGTGTCCGCTGAAATGGATAAGGCTGCCCATGGAGGTAGTTGAGGATTCAAAAAATTGCCTTACATAAGCGACCGATCGAGGAGAGATTTCCCTTTCGCCGATCACTCAATCCGTCCGACTCAGACGCCCACAACCTCGACTCGACTCATCTCTCCTTAAACTATGGCTGCTGCTTCATCTTCGCAGAATACAGACTGGGATGGCCGCTATTATCACATAGATCAGGTGTTGAACAAACCGGGGCCCCGTACAGATCCCGCTTTCCTTGCTGGCGATGGCGTACGCGTTTGAGTTCCTCTTTTTTTGTGGCCATTTTACTCATGATCTGGTATTGGCCAACAGGTCAAAGACTTTCTGCGGAATCAGGCAAAGATCCTAGTCATCGGGGCTGGTGGACTCGGATGTGAGATCCTGGCGAACCTCGCGCTGACTGGGTTCAAGGATATCCATGTCATTGACATGGACACCATCGATATCAGTAACCTCAATCGGCAATTTCTCTTTAGGTAGGTACAGCATTGTGCAACCGAGCATAAATACGGCTTTTTATCAAATCCATCAGAACGAAAGATGTTGGGAAGCCGAAAGCTACTGTCGCAGCAGAGTTCATCATGAAACGCGTCCCCGGTATAAAAGTTACCCCGTACGTTTATTATGCCGTCTTGACCATTTTAGTCCACTGATATGTGGTCTTCAGCTATTTCGGCAAGATTCAAGACAAGGACGACGATTATTACATGCAATTTAATCTTGTGATCTGCGGTTTAGACTCCGTCGAAGCCCGGCGATGGATGAACGCGACACTTGTGAACCTTGTCGATCCTGAGAACCCGGAAAGCTTGAAGCCGCTCATTGATGGTGGTACTGAAGGTAAGCATGCGAGCCAATATTTGCGATACATGTAGTTATTTGTTGCACATGTAACAGGATTCAAGGGTCAAGCACGCGTTATTCTCCCCACCATCACCTCATGCTACGAATGCTCCCTTGACATGCTGAACAAACCCACGGCTTTTCCGATCTGCACCATCGCTAACACCCCACGTCTCCCTGAACACTGCATAGAATGGGCATCGGTCCTGGAATGGCCTCGTGTCCATGGCGGTCAGTAAACTTCATGATCAACATCCTCATCCATGATCTTGAGTTTTCAATTTTGGTCCAGATAAAAAACTGGACACTGATGATCCGGAACACATTTCATGGCTCTACAATGTTGCCTCGGCACGCGCGAAGGAATTCAATATCGAAGGTGTAACATGGTCATCGACACAGGGTGTTGTGAAGAATATCATTCCTGCAATTGCTTCTACGAACGCTATCATATCAGGTAAGCCGTAGACCTGGATATTCAATTTGTCCCACACCAAGTCATTCCGATGCAGCTGCATGCTGTAATGAGGCCTTCAAGATTGCTACGAGTTCTGCTGCCTATCTAAACAACTACTTCATGCTTATTGGCACTGACGGCGTGTACTCATATACCTTCGAGCACGAGAAACGGGATGACTGCCCTGTTTGTGGCGGCCAGGCCCTGGAACTGTCAATCAGTTCTGAATCCACCGTCGAGCAATTGATTGACACGTTGGTCGAGAAACAGGACATGTATGTTGTTTCGTTGTTCGTAATTCTAAACTACCCTCATTTCAGACTATTCACTAGCCAAATCAAGAAACCGTCTCTATCGACGCCAACAAAACAGATTTATCTGCAAGCTCCACCTCAGCTCGAAGCAGCCACGCGTCCAAACTTGGCGAAGAAAGTCTCGGAGCTCGTGCCGCCAGGAGGAGAAGTCACCGTCACTGCTTCTACTCTGCCATTCAGCCTCTCTTTGCGGATCACATATACTTGAGGAGGTAATGGAACTTTCCATTCACACTGCTAGACTAGACCCATTGCTGCCAGTGGAACTACATCGATGTGAAACAACCAATTGAAAGCCTCCAGTCGCTATCTTACATATTATTAGGCCGTAAGTAAAAGAAGTCCTCTCGCTAAGATCATCTGTAAATAAGGCGAACTCGACCAAAATCTCCATTGCCTGATCCTCCACCCGCAGCAACTAACCAGCCCTCAAGAACTGGCCAGCCAGCCTCGAAACGCACTGCTAGCTCATCTGTATGATGCTCGCCATCCAGCAACCCTAGCAATTCTGTGGGGTATGGGCGAACACCTGCAACAGCTTGTTGCGATGCCACCTGAGACCAGCTTGGACGCTGTCGAAGAGTGGCGGAGCTGGGAGGCAGTGTTGTTGACTTGGGAAGCACAGGCGAAGGCGGAGGGCCAATAGGCGTGACAAGGGATTGTCGACGTGATCCAGGGTGCCTAGGTAAAGAATACTTGTCTTGTGAAGTGATTACAGGGGTGGCGCCGGGAACAGTGAGACTCTCTTCCTTTTGCTGATAATGAATCCAGGACGCGCGGGCGCTAGAAACAATCGTTCCCAGACTGCCACCAGCCTTCTGAAGGTCGCGGTTTCGCAATTGTTCAAGGACTTTCTCGGCGGCGCTGGCGCGTCTGGCTCGGTGAGTAGCCGATATGGGTACGACTGATACGGCAGATACAAGAGTGTGAGGTCCAGTGTAGTTATGGTCGTGTGCGAGCGTCGACGTACTCTGGCCAAGTTCAGAACCAGCAGAACGGAGGGCGACCGCGGAAGGAGAACCACGGAAGAGGGCCGATGGTTGACTAGTAAGGTAGTCTGATGTTGACTCGGCGAGAGCTGGCGAATGTGTGAATGTTGGAAAACGCAGGGATGTTCCAGTGGTGAGACTGTTGCCGCGGTTACGAGGGAATGTTGAGCCTGTAGCGGTGGCTTGCAGGTCAAGCGGGAGAGTCAGAGCTTGGGATGGATCTGGAGGAAGAAGAACGGGCCAACGATGCACTCTCCGCAGGAAGCCCTGCAATCATAGGTCAACAATGGTAAGAATGAGCCGGGATGTGATCCACCTTGATGACACCGAAACTTGTGAACCGACGTGGATCAATACCGAGGTGATCTACATTGTGTAATTCCATCCACTCCAGCACTGTCTGTCCAGGTTTACACCTGGAATACAGGCGAATTAGCTGCGGCCAATCGGGAATAGGGTGTCCTAAGCTGAAATAAATGCTAGGGATTCTGGGTAAAAATAGATGACAGACCTGGTCTCGTCACATAAGGACCACATTCCTCCCGGACATGTGCCTCATCTGCAAGCCATTTTATGCTATTGACGAGCGTGTACATATTGGAGTATTGAAAGATATCGATAGTCATTATAACTTGATAAAACCTGAAAGTGGTGAGACTAAGTTGATTTCTGACTATAAAGAGCCATACAGGAGATGGGATATAGCTTGACGAGTAAGCACGATGTCGCAGTCTGCAAGATGCGCGATCCGACTGACATGGTTCGTACCATCGATAAATTTGCACACCTAAAGGGCCTGGTTGATCTAGAAAATAGTAGATATCATAAATCGCATACCTTGACCATTGTAAGGTCCCAATTATCCTCCACTCTTTTCGTGATGTTGATAAGGGCAAGAGGGACCATCCAGTCGTACACAGCTGGAGGATTTGGGTAAAAAGGAAATATTTTGAGCTCTATCGAATTGAAACGATCGATGGCTATAGATGTTTCAGCATACGAGTTGAGGTCTTCATATAGCTGTTCTAGTATGGCGTGAATAGTCGTGGACGTCTCCGGGTTCGACAAGAAGCCAGACTCTTTCTGGAGCAGATTGACAACACAACACGGCAAACTGGATAAAAACACGCACCTCGCACGATAACAGGACGCGACTGACTTTGCGGACGATAGGTTCGTAACAACTGAGGTCGGCTGAACGGTCGAACACGAAGCAGAAGTTATATCGGAAATAGTTGCGCGTGTACGCCCCACGCAACTCAACTGGGAAGCCAATTATTCGATGGCTTTTTGTTGCACAAGTGACCAAACGTCCGCATAGTTGGGGGTGGGGTATCACATACTTGGATATGTCGTCGAAGTGGAAGAGATGTGGTGCAGAAGTGGACGCAGAACGTACAGAACGGTCACCGCGATGTTCGGTAGGCGATGCAGGAACAACATTGTCAGGTACGACGATGAGATCCTCTGGTACCTGGTATACGATTTTTGGACCCTGCTGGACGTCAAAGACCGAGTAGAACACGGACTGGATACGCGGAAGAAAGGAATCTGAGTTCATGGGCAACGACAAACAACTTGAAGCCACATAGTGGCCAGCGACAGTGACCACAACGGTCAACCACCATAGATATGCCCAACATGCTACCTGCATTCCAGTCACTCCCTTTGCCCATCGTTCAACTTTCTCTCGCTGCGGTTCTCAAATGCGGCCAATCATTTCGCTGGTCGATCCTGCCTGTTGGAGACGACACGGAATATCGTTTATGTCTACGTGATCGCGTCGTCTGCCTTCGACAGTCGCCAACCACTCTTTTTTATCGCGCCGTATACCCTGAGCCTCAGCCTGCACCAACGCAGAAAGTTCTTAGAGATGCAGAAACACTTGTCTGGCTAGAAGATTACTTTCAGCTTAACATTGACCTTGCTGTGCTTTACGAAGAGTGGTCAACGCGAGACCATGTCTTTGCCAAGGTACAATCGAGGTTTCAAGGAATACGAATTCTTAGGCAGGACCCTTGGGAGAATCTTGTCTCGTACGTCTTTCCAACGCGTCCCATCCTTGAGGGTAGTGACGCGCTCCCTCTAGTTTCATTTGCTCTTCCAACAACAATATTTCGCGCATTACTAAAATGGTTCAGGCTCTCTGTACCCAATACTCTCCTCCGCTCCTAACTTTCCCGGAGGAAGAGACTGCGTACCACCCATTTCCTCCACCTTCTGTTCTCGCTGAACCAGGTGTCTCGACAATTCTCCGCTCACTAGGCTTTGGCTATCGCGCTGACTTCATCCACCGCACCGCCAAAATGCTTGTTGAGGCTCATGGAAAAGCCTGCATACCAAATAAAGTCTCTGAAGCTTCAGAAAAGTGGCTCGTGGGTCTAAGAGGCCAAAGTACTGAAGACGCGAGAAAAGAGCTCCTCCAATTTGTAGGCGTTGGAAGGAAGGTAGCAGACTGTGTGCTACTAATGAGCCTTGACAAGGTATTGAATCACCCTTTGTTGGTTCGCTGTCCCTGCTGCTCACATTAATGTCACAGAAAGAAGTTGTCCCCGTGGACACGCATGTACACCAAATTGCGACGAAATATTACGGTTTGAAAGGCACCTCAGGTTCCAATGGAAAAAAGGTGAATATGACACCAAAACTCTATGAAGACGTCAACACCAAACTTTTGAGTACGTGGGGCGAATACGCTGGTTGGGCACATTCGGTACGTTTGTAATCACCAGCATGTCAATATGATTGTCTCATGTCTCTACAGGTTCTGTTCACTGCGGATCTCAAATCTTTCGCCTCGTATGGACTTCCAAGTCTAGTGAGCACATCTCCTTCGCCCTCAGCAAAGAAACGTCGTCAAGATGCAGTGCCCGAAGACACGCTCCCTACGCCCCCAATGACTCCACTCTTGTTCCCTCTGAAGCGTGGTCACCAAGAGATGGTTAAACCCGAGGTTACGGCCCTAGAGCGGGGGTTGCAGGACAATTCGACGCTTACTGAACGCGTGAAGCGACGACGGCGCGCTCCCTAACCGGGCTCCATGTGATCGACGCATTGCCTCCCTGGTTCCACTTCGGTGGTTCATTCTGGAGATCGAGGGACTACTCATAGACTCTGGCCATGATGGTTAGTTCTCTGTAATTTTGTTCTATCGAGACATTCTGTACATCCAATAGGTGTAGGTAGGATCCGGGATGATGACGTAGTTGCTTGCAAGTTATACGTCGGGATAATTCCTCTCCGCGAAATTTGATAACTCGATAACTCGATGATATTGAATTTCCCCCTGGCCTTGGGATGACAACTGGGTTACTATTACGCCGAGTTCTTGCATTTCATCAAGCCCCACTCTTCCACACCTTGCCTCCGCTCCATCAGGAACAGGCGAGTGAAATGGAGAATGGTATGGTTTCCATTATCAAAGTTCCATTGTCATTGTCATTATCAAAATTCAACTTTCTGAGGTGGTAGGACTTGGGTATAAGATTAATGGAATCACTCAGCAATGATGCTGTTGGAAGGATATACTGACAGCATGAAACACTGGCAGAATGGATTTCCAGAACGAAGTACACTATTTATGCACCAGGCACAACAAAAGCCAGTAAAATCGACAACATCGATAGCATATAACATGCAGGTTACCTATTTCTTTCTTCCTTTCCTTACCACCGGCGGCGGTGGTGGTGGCGGTTTCTTCATGTTGGTCATATTGTTCAAGCATACGGAGCAATACCATTTCTCTGGCGTTGGCTGCTTCATTCCCACACAAGACAAATGGAACTATTAAAACAAAATGGTCAGCCAAATAATGGGCGAAAAGACATCAAGAGACGCGTACCCATTCAAATGGACAACCGCCCTCGTTGTCGCAAGCAATCATCTAAAGGGAGGCCGATTGAGAAACCATCGATAGTCCATAAAGATATAATAGCCTTACGTCGCCATAACTCTGCTTCTGGCAGAAACAGTACAGCCTTTCATCGTCGCCTTCAGCATCTTCACCCTCAGCCTCCCCTTCATCCATATCTGTATCCTGACGAGTTATACTCTGCCTCGACAAGCGTGATGCTGCTCGTTGATGAGAAGAGGTAAGGGGTGCTGTTGTCGTTGGGGATGCAGAACGGTGTTTAGTTGGAGCGGATAATTTGATAGATGACGCAGCAAGACGGCGTTCTGTAACAAATGGCGCAACATGTGAGACTTTGGAAAAGGTTTTGGAGAAGAGAATGAGCAGACTCTTTGTAGCTGGCCCAGCCGAACTTGAAACCAATGAAGTTGCTGCGGGTCCGATCGTCGCTTGCCTGATGTCAGGCATTGTAGGTGTCGATGTAAGCGCACTCCGAAGGCTCTCCGTCACTTGCAGTGTAGAACCCCTGCCAGTTGCGTCGGATCCAAGCCCGATACCAGGTATCGATGCCGACAGAGAGCTGCCAAGAGTAGAAGAGTAATCAACAGCTTCCCCTTGTAGGATTCTGACTTTCGCAAGATCAGAATCGAGCCTAGCACGGGTCCGGGTGATGAGTTCAGTCAAGGTTTGTGCGAGGCCAATCTTTTCCGTGGAAAGCTGGTTGATCTCTGCATATGAAGCCTCGATTTTGACTGGAAGAGCACTAGATTTCGGGGATGGGGCACGAGATGATGGAGAAGAAGGGACAGAGGTTGATGACGCTCGAATTGAATGACGGATGTATTTCGCTTGGTCTTTTTCGATTTCTTGCTGTAGCTCTAATCACAATGATAATTGTATTAGCAGGTCTTCGACAGAGGTTAGTGGAAACATACCTTGGGCCCTAGCTTCTTTGACCTTGATTTCTTGCAAGATGTGGCTTACTTCGTGGGGAAGGTTATCGATACCTGAACGCAAGCATTAGTTCAGGCGCACAGGATAGAAAGATGCAGCTACTAACTATATATGAATTCCGAGGCAATTCCTGCAGCCTCCTCTAGGTTCTGCACGGAAGCATTCATGGTGGACGAAGTTTGGCTGATTCATCGGAGGCAGTGGCGTCGCAGCCTTTGACCTCGAATTCGCACGTGATGATCGCGATTACCAAATAAGCCAAAATGTCACGTCGCGCCGTTTTGTTTCTTTACCAACCAGCCTCCACGCTGCTCACCAAATCGCGCCAAGCGAGCCTTGGAACCACGGCATAACATATGTATTTAGGTCCAATGATCGAGTAATGACTGCCACTTTGCCTACATTTTCTATTCAGGGGTGGGTTGTTTGCTTGTGCTTGAACTAGATGTCGTTGCCTTTCAGATCCTTGTTCCAGGCTCACCTTTCGAACATTCGAGGTCACCGAAAGTTCAAGAAAGGTCTCAATACTAATAGATCTCAGTGGTCTTCTCCAGCGCGTCTCACAGTTGGATCCATATGACACGCTATGACGCATAGTAGTATTCTGGAATTTTCTCTCTGAGAGGTATATAACACCAACGCTGCCGTCATTACATCACTTCAACATAACATCCACCTCAATATCAAGTCATGTCTTCTGTCTTCTTCTACGAGCCTTTCTACGACTTCGACCGCCTTCTTGATGATGCTTTGACTCGATGGGTGCCACCCACCACTATTCCCAGCACCCAACTCCAGCGACGTGGCCAGATTGAAGGTTCAGAGGGCACCGTTCGCGCTTTGAGACCCAGGTATGTGGATTTTCAAAGTACTCGTCTGTTCTAACTGAATCTAACGCCTTTTGTCATTCAGAATGGATCTGCACGAGGATTCCGACAAAAACGCTGTCACAGCAACCTTTGAACTTCCTGGACTTAAGAAGGAAGACGTCCAGATCGACGTCAACAACGGCCGCTTGACCGTCAGCGGGGAGACCAAACTGTCCTCCGAATACGAGGAGGGCGGTTGGGCTGTACGTGAGAGGAAGTACGGCAAGTTCTCGCGAACTTTGCAACTTCCTGCGGGAGTTAAGGTCTGGAAGATCTGTTCCTTGTATTTTCGGACAATGCTGAAATTCTTGTATACAGGAGGAGCAGATCAAGGCTTCCTTGGAGAACGGAGTTCTCTCTGTCTCTTTCCCCAAAGCCAGTGCTGAGCAGGCGCCGAAGAAAATCACGATTTCTTAAATTGATCACGAATTGTATCTGATGAGAGAGATCGAAAATAACTGTACAATACATTCATTGCATACGTGTCGCACATCTGTATAGTATGAAGAAGATTTGCTTTGGCTTGTGATGTGCATGGAACGCAAACTACAAAGTGAATGTTGAGTGAATGTGTACACTGTAACGGACCGGGACTGGGACCGGCGACTCAAGTCCTTAGTCAGTTGTGATTCTAGAAGCATTGCGATATAACACATGTCAACAGGTGACGATCTCAAATTCGTCTCGCGTCCTCAAATTATAAATTTAATAACGCTCAGCACTGGCTTTTGATCTACCTATTGCTGCAGATCTCCCTCATGTCGTCTTCGCAAAAGCAAAAGGCGAAAGCTGAGGATGTGACCTTCCCTTCTATCCATTCCGATCACGAGGAACATTCGTCAGACGAATCCGAGATAGACGAGCATATCGACATCGCTTCGCCCTCAACCTCGGCACCTAAAAAGAAGAAGAAAAAGAAGAAGTCCAAGATCTCCAAGGCATTAGATGCGCTACATGGGAAATCAGAGATACCTCAGGAGCTTGTGGATCAGGTTTTGGATAAGGTCAAGGCGGAAGGTTCACTAGGGTCTGCGGAAGCGAATCCGGAAAATGTCAGGGAAGCACTGGAACAGCTCAAGATAATGGATGTCGTGAAAGGAAAGGCAGGTCTTGGCGGTCTCAACAAGAAGGACATGGGAGAGCATAAGGTGTGTTGTACTTCGTATCTCGTGTGCTGCCTGAGCTCATCTCCAACTTATTAAGTTTTGGGCGACCCAACCTGTCCCGCAGATGGGTAATTCCCTCATGTTTTCTAAGACGCGCGTGTGTGGTTAAACTTTTCGCAGGTGAAGGTCCGCCGCTCGACGACGGTTACATCGAGCCATCGAAATCTTGGGAAGAGGTTCGCCAGGACCCATACCCCTTACCGAAAGATTTCGAATGGACAACACTGGATATTGATGATCCGAAACAGGTATGCAAAACTTGTAATTGCAAGCGGAATGCTCCATGTCATAGCTGTCTACATGTAGAACAAGGAAGTTTACGATCTTCTCTCTCTAAATTATGTCGAGGATGACGACGCGTCATTCCGATTCCAGTACAGTTCAGAGTTCCTGCAATGGTATGATTTCCCTTCCTCTGTATGCCGACACCAAAACGTTAATCTACTGCACGTCTAGGGCATTAAAACCCCCTGGTTATCACAAAGAATGGCATGTTGGCGTCCGCGTTTCGTCCAACAAAAAGCTTGTGGCTTTCATATCTGGTGTTCCCATGACCCTACGCGTCCGTGGACAGTGAGTTCGATTATTTTTATATTCTAAAGAATCATCCTAATGGACGATGCGCCTCTAGCCAATTCCTTGCCAGTGAAATTAATTATCTGTGTGTTCACAAAAAGCTGCGATCCAAGCGTCTAGCTCCTGTTTTGATCAAGGAAGTCACACGTCAAGTCCATCTCAAGGGTATCTTCCAAGCTATCTATACTGGGGGTGTCGTTATCCCTACTCCCGTATCTGTGTGTCGGTATGTATTGGGGATGATGACAATTTTTCTTTCCAAACCACGTCTGACCCGTTCCTTTTTCCATGCAGGTACTATCATCGTTTAATGAACGTCGCGAAACTGGTTGACATCAAATTTTGCTATGTACCCCGAAACATGACCCTCGCGCGGATGATCCGTGTCAATAAGGTTCCAAGCCACCATTCAATACCAGGTCTTCGGGAAATGAAGGAACATGATGTGCCCCAGGTAGCAGACCTTTATACGAGGTATATGAGGAGGTTTGAAATGGCACCAGTGCTTACAACCGATGAACTGAGACATCAGTTCTTGAGTGGGTTGGGGACTGGTGCCATTGGGGATGGCGGTCCTGGCAGGCGGGTGGGACAGGTTACATGGGCTTATGTGATCGAGGTAATTATGCCTTGCTCTTGACTTGATGATGTGATCTGCTGACCTTACACCGTAGGACCCAGAGACACACAAGATTACGGATTTCTTCTCCTTCTATTCCCTCCCATCCACAGTAATCAACAGTGCGAAGCACCCCGTTCTCGAGGCTGCATATCTCTTCTATTATGCGAGCGCGACTGCGTTCCTCGAAGGTGCCGAGGAAAGCGGAGCCCTCAAGAAACGACTTGAGGCGGTAATTGGCGAGGCACTCGTCGTGGCTAATGCAGCCAACTTCGACGTGTTCAATGCATTAACGCTGATGGATAATGTTCCCATCCTGCAGGATTTGAAGGTTTGTGTGCTTGTTTCCAAGAACTGCTCATCTCACAACTGCTGACACTGGCTGTACTTTGTTTGTAGTTTGGTGCGGGCGATGGTATCTTGAATTTCTATCTCTACAACTGGAGGACAGCGCCCCTGGCGGGCATGAATCCCGAGGGCGGCGTCAGCGCTGGGAAGGGAGTGGGTGTTGTCATGCTTTAGTGCTCGAGATTAGTGTGGAATATATACACTCTGCATTGATACCTCCCAGAGATCCAACACATTGCATTGAACGTAGCAAAGTGCCCACTGAACCAAGGAGAATGTTCCCGGCGTTCTATATGTATACGGTAGCAAAAAATATTGTACGAACCCACTGATGCGTGATGTCAATCGATTGCCAGTGGCTACTAAAGCTAAGCGCCAGTCTCAATCACTGTCAATCATGATAACGTCGTCATCGTCCACACCCCAGTCCGGCGATGGGCTCCTTTCTTTCTCTTGCTTCTTCACATTTCGCTGTGGAATCCTCGGCACCCGAGCACCTCCTGCCCCGACAGGTCCCAGATCTCGTGGAACGGATCGGCCAAGTGTCTGTCCTGTTCCGCTCCATGTTGTTGACGTGTCTTTCTGAGGAGCTTTCTCTTTCTCTTTGCCCTTTGCCAACGAAGATTGCGGATTGGAGCGGCCGCTGAGAGTACTGCCAGCACCAGAAAATGCGGGTGTCTCCTGTGAAATTGGTGAAATTAGTGCTACGCATCCGCCCAAGTTGACCGGTACTGACCTGTGGTGAAGTCTCTGGGGATCCTGGAGAAGCAGTGGCTGGCGGGGTATAAGCTGCTACATTGAAACCAAAGAATAACTGGCCGAAGGGAAGGTTGAGAGCTGCTGGAACGTTGACATCGGATTCAAAGGCGCTATTGGATACAATCCGACGATTGCTATGGTGTTGAGGCTCAGCAAGCATGAACCGGTATTGTGAGGGAATTAGAGTTACGCACTCAGTCCGAATGATCTTACTGCCCTCTGCTAACTGCTCTGCTTTGCGATGGCTTATACCTCTTCCTTTCGTCTTTCTCCCGCCCAACGTCTCGCCTTTACCCTTAAAACTCTCCCATGCGTCGCCATCTTTACTGACGGTCGTGGCACCGGTGCTCGCCCCTGCAAATCCCCCACTCAATGAAGAACCTGGCCGTGAAGAACCTGGCGAGGAGGAGTTAAGATCAATCTTGAGCTTGGACGCCATAGTCACTGGCGGTGCAGCCTTCGGCCGCTCTGGCTCGACGTAACCCACGGGGGCAGCAAAATCGACTTCGAGATCAGTATCAAGAACGCAGATACCTTCTCCACCTGGGCTTGTTTCCATGACAAGAAGGCCAAAGACAATAGAGTTGTAGCATATCTCGATAATGTCGCCTTGTGTGAGTGCAGAGAAGTTGCGAAGTGCTTGTTCAAGTCTATAATTTCAATTGTGAGCATAACGGGAAGTCAAAATCAAGGATGGGCTTACACAGCTTTAGGATCGGAGATTTCCAAGAAGTGAACAGATTGGGCTTGCAGTTTGACAAATTTGCCCTTGGGTAACTCCGTTCCTGTGATTCGGATAGGATCACCCTCGTTCAGACGGAGAGTCTTCATCATCCAGTAAGGAAGGTGAACGACGCCTTCCTCTGCGATGAATTCGAGGACACCTGCATGTGTCGACGCTGCAGGGTTTGCAGGGTTTCGTAGCTGAAACATCCATGGCGATTCCAAATCAAGATTTGTTAAATTTGCAAGAGCTGATGGAGGCATGATGACTATTGGGATAAGTCAATAAATAATCTAGTCAGTGATGTAACATGACGCGTACTCTTGCCGCCATAAGACAGATTCTCTCGTTCCTTGCCTGGAAGCATCGCCACACTGTACGCCTTCAGATATTCATCATATGATCTTGGAGAGGCTCTCCCCATGCGAGGGCCGAATCCTCCGGGAAACCCTCTAACGTTGGCACAGAGGTTAGATGATAAGCACAAGATTGAGCAAGGGAGCAAGTTACCCTGCGAGCTGATGAAGAATACCTCCCGGTGCATGTGGGTTGCCAAACTGCAGATATCTCAGTATGTCTTCGTTTACATTGACGGAGAGATTGTAACTCACGAAATCCATGATCTGAGTAGTAGAAAAACAAGAGGATGATTGAATTCTGAAGAGTGGTTAGGTTGTGCGCAAGCCCAAGTCACGCGTGTTACGTCACACAATCAGACGCGTCGATTCCAATATTTGCTGATTCCAACGCTCATTCACCATGTCCACCTCAAAACCCACCCAGAGCCAGCAGGGCATCACAAAGACGTTGTCAGGTGCAAATGCTTCTTTTAACGACAAGGTACGATCTCTGCATAACATCTTCAATGCTCACCGATGGACTCGCTATCCAGGGCAAGCCGATGGAACTTCGGTTGTCGAACATGGTTGCTGCAAAGGGTGAGTTGGATGTTTTTCTGTTATGGAGATTGATAACCAAATCTCTGGTTCCAGCAATCAGCAATGCTGTTCGGACGTCTCTGGGCCCAAGGGGAATGGACAAGATGGTTTGTTTAGTCTGATATTGCACGGCCTGTACGTTTTAACCCATCGCCAGATCCAAACATCAAAAGGCGAAGTTATCGTCACTAACGATGGTGCGACTATCCTTAAGAACATTCAGGCTCTACATCCCGCTGCCAAAATGGCAAGTCTCTTTTAAATGTTCTATATAATTACAAAGCCCAACCTATTTACCAGCTCGTCGATTTGTCGCTTGCCCAAGATATCGAAGCTGGTGACGGCACCACGAGCGTTGTTGTCTTGGCCGGCAGCTTCCTGGGTGCAGCAGAAAAGATGTTGCAAAAGGGAATGCACCCGACGATCATCGCGGAAGCATTCCTCAAAGCCTCTGTCAAAGCTGTTGAATATCTAACTGAAATGTCGACACCGGTGGATCTTAATGATAAAGCAAGCCTCTTGCGCGCAGCGAGTACCTCTTTGAACTCAAAGGTAGTAACATATATTACTTTCTTCCTGATACGACCCTGACGCACCTTCCCAAGATTGTATCTCAATATTCCTCAACCCTCGCACCTATTGCGGTCGCCGCTGTTACTCGTCTTGTCACGCCCACTTCCTCAAATGTCGATCTCAATGACATTCGCATCGTAAAGAAGGTCGGTGGAACTATAGAAGATACCGAGCTTGTAGATGGTGTCGTCCTGAAGCAAAATGTTGTCACCGTTGCTGGCGGTCCTACGCGTATGGAGAAGGCCAAAATCGCCATCATCCAGTTCCAACTAAGTGCCCCTAAACCTGATGTACGTTCTGATCATTATCTGCCTTCATTTCTCTTCTCATCTTAGCATGTCTAGATGGATAACACCGTCGTGATTAACGATTATCGTCAAATGGACAAAGTAATCAAGGAAGGCCGTCAATATCTCCTCAACCTCTGCAAGAAGATTAAGAAGGCCAACTGCAACGTGCTCCTGATACAGAAATCCATCCTCCGGGATGCTGTCGACGAAACCGCCCTCAATTTTCTGAAACGTCTCAACATCCTCGTTGTTAAGGATGTAGAACGTGACGAGATTGAGTTCTTGTCTAAGAGCTTCGGGTCCAAACCGATTGCTGACATTGATGCGTTCACGGAGGATAAACTCGGGTATGCAGATCTAGTGGAAGAGGATGCACGGTCGGGTGCTAAGGTGGTGAGGATTACCGGGGTGAAAAACAGGGGAAGGACTGTTAGCATCCTTGCAATGGGAAGCAACAATCTCGTGGTGGAGGAATGTGAACGCAGTCTTCATGATGCCTTGTGTGTTGTGCGCTGCCTTGTGAAAAAGCGGTATGAGCAAATAACTTTATTCGCATGCTTTCACATGCTGACAACGATGAATGACAGAGCGCTGATTGGTGGTGGTGGTGCACCCGAAATCCACGTCTCCCGTCTCCTCTCCCAGTACGCGCAATCGTTGAAAGGCATGGAAGCATACTGTTTCCAAGCCTACGCAGACGCACTCGAAGTGATCCCAATTACGTTAGCTGAAAACGCAGGACTCAACCCCATTGCGATCGTCACCGAACTCCGAAACCGACATGCGCTTGGGGAACGGAACGCTGGGATCAACGTCCGCAAAGTACGCACAGCTCTGAGATAGCTTTTGCACATCATGCTAATACGATGATCCATAGGGACTAATATCGAATATTTTGGAGGAGGATGTCGTCCAGCCGCTACTCGTCACAACGAGTGCCATTGAGCTCTCGACAGAAACGGTCTGCTTGCTGCTTAAAATCGACGACTATGTGCAAGCACGATGATAGGATATTACTTACAGCCCAGCAGCTCAAAATACAAATACATTGTATCTACCGCAATAGTGTCTGACGAAGTCTTTTGAGATATGCCTACGGAATGCAGAGTGCAGTAACGCAGTGAGCTATGGGATGTGTTATTTATATTGTGGGGGCGTATGGATGCTACAATGCTTAATATGAACTTCTAAGTGATACCTATGTCAAACGATGGCAAGATGAGGTCAGTAAGCGTTGGGAGTCGCGTGGTATCCTTATGTGTGGTGCGGTAGGTCGTCGATATACTTTGCGACAAGGTCAAAAAGTGTCCACAGTAGCCCATGGGTTGTGATGCTGCGAACAGCGCTTACACCGAGACCGCGATATATTCGGGCGAGACCTTGGAGAAGAGGTTTCGGTGCATTGGGATCTGGGCCTTTTGCGTGCCGTTGAGACTTCCATTTTTTGACGTGAGATGAATTCGAAAGTTCTTACCTCTGATTAGGCGATGAAGAGTCTCGAAGACCCCTCGATACTGGTCCCCTGCAAGAGCGCGCTGCTGAACCTTGGTTTTCACACTTGGTGGTCGAGTTAGAATAAAAGTTTGGTAGATTTCAGCTTCACTCACACATCTAATGGATAGATAAGGGCCCATGATGTCACCTAGAACTCTTCAGCTTTCTGAATCTTCGGCAAGCGGGATAATCTTACTCCTGACAAAGACCCACAAAAGAAGGGGACCACCGACTGGTGGATGGGTAACCATGGTGGTGTCGGTCCTTGTTCTCCAGACCTATTCCGTCCAAGGAGGTGTCGCATACCGTCGTATTCGAGGAAATAAAGCGCCGTTCCCAATGTATCCCGAACTGGCATTTGTCAGTGGGTTCAGATGGCGTTGAATACGATAACAATTGAAAATGACTTACGAAAGTGTAGACGAAAGCCTGTGTAAAGACCCGAAATTCCGTTGGTTCTGATTATATCTCTGACTGCCTCTGCCGTGCCAGGCGGCTTGACGATTGTCATTCCCTTGCTTGCGGCAATAGTGTATTCCAACTGTCGTCGGATCTAACAGTACCTTTGAATCAAACAGCGTCGAAGTGTGAGAACATCTGCAGACCTTAACAAGCTCAAACGCTGGTCTAATATTAGAACAGGGATATATGGAGATTCAAAGCGACCTACGACAACTCGTGAACGAGATCAACGCGCCAGACATAGCACCGCTGATACCACCAGTAAGGGCAGCGTCAATTATGCTATCCCGGCAGAGATAATTATGATTGCGGAAATGTTCTTTTGTGCGAGAGTATATTGTAAAACTTGCAGCACCTGGGATGCAAATGGATTCAAAAAGTCGCCCGTACAAGAGAAATCGTATGGCACACGTACGAACAAATGAAATGGTCATGAGGGGTATCCACAGTCCACGATAGAAACCCATAATTCCCTCTTCGCGGTATACCAGGCCAGCCAGTCGCGGGATCGTTATCGGTGTCTTTGTTGTCTGGAGCCTGGACTTGAGAGAGTCCAGCTGTGGAGGGGAACGACACATGAATAACCGATACTCATTTTCGCCGAGACAGAAGCACTGACGGGGTACCCAGCAAACGTAGAGACGTAACTGGCCGAGAGGGCGCACACGACAGCCTTGTTGCCTACGAAACCGATGGAGAGTTCAAGAAATTGGAGAAGGATGCAAGGAATACATCCATACGTCGAAGAGCATCATGGAAAGCAGCCGGGTCGTACAGAGGGTTAGATGTTCTGTAACTTTCGCGTCAGTGAGACAAATTGGGAACGGGATTGAAATCTTGACTTTTTGCCATCCATAGAGCTCGGTTACTGGGCTGGCCGAACGTCCAGCTTCGTGCGCTTGCACGACAAAGAAAGACTGGTTCAGACTTGCTAGGAACAGAGAAAGGAATTCCAGAGTAAAAAAGTTGTGGAAATGGGACGGGCAAGGAGCAAAACGCGCGGGTCACTTGACCTCGTGCCGCTTTCAGGCGCTTTCTCCGTACCTGAATTACTTATAATTATGTAATGTAGCTAGCGAAAATAAATTCCAATTTCAATTCCGTCGGCTTCTCAAAAATGGTACAAAAATAGTATGTGCATTCCAGTGTTTCCATTTCACATCCCAAGCTGCGTATGCAAACTAAATTGGCTCAAAAACCACCTATCCGCTTCTTTGGTACTTTCTTCTTGCCCAAAGTTGAACGCCCTCCATAAACACCTGGAAGTACCTGAGTGCTGGTCATAAGCACCTGTGAGGACTCGGAGACACCGGTCGGAACGACCTGGCTTCCGAAGGCCAACGGACGGGACGGCATTCCAGAATCCTGTGATTGTGCGGCGACTGGTCTTCGCGCAACCTCTGGTAGGGTGCTAAGGACAGTAGAAGAAGCAGCGAGGATCACGGGAGGACGCTGCGACTGGGTCGCTTGCACTTGTTGGGTGACCTCCGCGCTAGTCTGACTGCATTTGATTCGGCGTACGGGCTGTTCAACAACATTGCCGTCATAATGGTCCACAAAGATGAAGTCTTCGGGGTTTGCGCCAATCTCCCAATCCTTCAAGAGTGATCGAACGCCCATCGACGATATTACCTCTTCTTTCTCTGTCTTATCCTTATCGTAGTGGTCATTGCGCAAAGGTTGAAGGTATCCAAACCCCACAGAAGGAGGGTCACCAGCCAGGGAGAGCGTTTTTGTCATGGCTTCTAGTTCTGATCCTTCTTCGCGCGAAGTATTTGAAAACCCTTGAGAAGAAAACACGTCACATGACAACGCCAGATCCAACGCAAGCTGTTCGCGGGCCTCGGTTTCCTGCCTGACGAAGGAGGCTGATCGTTCTGGGTCTTCAGCAAGATCATAACAATGCAAACTTTCCGCACAACTTCGCACGTCGTCCGTGAAATCCTTGTCGAAATGCTGAAGGATTGGGGTAATATTTTGATGCCAGGAAGCACCTTTGACAAGAGACTGAGCAGAAAAGCGGCCCTGTACCATAGCACGGTAGCCTCTGGTGGAGTTAATGACATTGTCCGTCAGAAAATCAGCCCGAGACGCTTGCGAAGGATCATCCCCAGCTTGGAAGACCACATCATATCTGAGAATAGAATAAGTTAGAGAGAGAAGAATAGGCATCTGGCTGATGGAAGACTCACGTATTAAGCATATGTTCAATAGGGGCATCGTATTCTTGCCAGAAAGTGGGAATTTTCTCAAGAAGATCGTATACAAGATGAGCATTCTCCTCGTCTTCCTTTTGCTTTGCTTTCACGTGTATTCGGAAGATACCTGTAGCGAGATGTGTCAGAAGACAAATGGAGATTAACTGCCCGTCCTCACTGTCGTAAGCATCGCTGAGATCCGTCTCAGAAAAGTCCTGGCTTTCAAAAGGGATCAAACCTGTGGGGAGTGATTTTCCCTCCAGTTGCTTGACTTCTTTCGTCCATAAGGTCTCGAATGTTGACCCAGGACTGGAACCAGATGCACGAAGGTCAACATGAGATATAGCACCCCTCTCAGACAGTCGAACAAGGTTGTAAATCTTTAGATCCGTATCCAAGGGATGGGTAAAATAGGTTTGGCCAAGGTTTGGAGTACTGACACCATTTTCCGGCAATAAAGAATACGGAGGAGCGTTAAGATAGACGAGCTCTGCATCTGGGCGAGACACATCATACACTGTCACCATGCCATTCTTCCGTGACGTCAACATGGTCGAAGCTGGAAATCTGCGATGAGGAAGTGGGAATGACAAGACAAGACCGAATGTACCTATGGGAAGGGGGATGGTTCGCGCCTCAAGTGTACGATCGTACTGGCGGCCATGTCTATAACCAAGAAGCGGCTTTCCAGGAAAACGTCGGTCAATCCAAAGGATTTCTCGCGTTGAGCATAGTCTGATGATATCGTCTCCTGCATAGTCTTCGACTGAGGTTAACACGTCGCGCTGCGTGGGAAGTGTGAAAAGTTCAACAGAACAATTTGTCTAGAAAAAGCAATCAGCATCACAATTACCACGAGAAAAACATAGGTGAAACCCTACTCGAAGATCGACGTGTGTGAGGGTTTTGTTTGATGCCAGCAGGCAGGTGGTTTGATTTGCAGTTCGGGCAAGGCGCCAGAATGGGTCTTGATTAAGCCCGTCGGCATGATCAACAGGGGACTGAATGACGCTTCTGTGAAAGAAAGTCCATACCATGTCAAAATTAGAAAAGATAAGAGCATATATTATATTCACAAAGATTTTTGACCATTCACGATGCTGCACTGATATAAAGCACCTTGGTCAGTTACGACCAAGGCCTCGAACGGCGACTGTGCCAACGAGATATCGACGAGAGCGCGGTTGGCGGTATCTGCATGCAGAATAGTCGCGACTTCGGAAAACGACGGGGTAGCCTTCGACGTAACATCTGCCTTGACTTCTAGCATGGTTGTATGGCCATACGTACGGATGGCAACGTACGAGTCTAGATGATTAAGAAATTTGAATTCTTGCACTGTGGAACCACTTACTCGGTTCTCCTTCAGGAAGGCGATGCTTGGAAGCGACAATCTGCTGTATGGGTGTTTCAAATGTTCGGACAGGACGTGCAGAAGGCTTGAAGATGATGCCGTTCTCTGAATGACGGAGACACGAGAGACCTAGGTCATTCACTGCCTCAGTTCCTGGCCTACAGTCACAATTACTTTTTCACTTACTGAGATCCCGGTTCAATTCACCCATGGGAAATGCCAAATACGTTGTACTACTCGGTGACATCGAGTCGTAGGTCATGACTGTCTCGAGTAGATTCCCTGAGTAAGGATCGAAATGCTGCAGGGCGCGCATTGTTTTGGCGTCTTGAGAAACCTCCTCTCTGATAAGTTCAGCAGGGATGTCCACATCTGGCAGGTATGTACGAAGAAAGTTGGCCTGGTACACGAGAAGATCGATTCAAAAGTGACCAAACCACTGCAGAAATTATATCATACCCCTTGCTCTGCATTCTGATTGATGGTGGTTTCTGCATGACGCATGGGAGCTGGCCGGGTGGGAGGGAAAATGGTTATAGGCTTTCCCATACGAAGGTAATCCGTGTCTTATGACCAGTAAGCGTCTTCGGCTATAGCAACACGACTATATGCTAGTTACCTGGCTTTGTGTTCTGGACGATTGAAGCCCATTCCAGACGTCTATCTTTTTCTGACAAGTTCAGGAGATTGGAACCTTGCGCTAGATCGGGGTAGTTGCGGGCGGTTCCTTTCTCCTTCTCCGTGTTCTTGCTTTTTCTCTTCTTTCCAGAGGCATTACCAAGAGTTCGGTCATCGGCTGGCCAGGAATCCATTCCATTTGAACGTTCAATGCAAGTTTTCTAGTTGCAGATGACAGGTTGAGAGTGAGAAATTTGAAGTCCGCCAACTTTCCTTCGCGAATTGTTGCTTCATCCAAATTCTCCTTCTGACGCGCTATGCTCAGACTCTGGGCTCTTCAGCGGCCGTCTACCATTTGTCAGCTCAGACGTATACACACTACAGTCGTTACGAATGCTACCCCAGTAGCAAGCTCGTCGACTCCCAAATCAAAGGCTGAGCCTCAAGCACCGACAAAATGGACGCCAACTTCAATACGCACAGGTCTTATTGCGCGTAAGCGGGGGATGACCGCATTGTGGAATGACCAGGGTGCACGCCTTCCGGTGACCGTTCTCCAGGTTCGCAAGAATAACTGTTGTTGTTTCGAGAACTACGACTGAACATGTGCTGCAGTTGGAAAACTGCCAAGTCACAGCAAACATCTGTACAATGAGGCGGGACCATACGGAGTATCACGCAGTACAGGTCGCTGCCTCGGATCGACCTCATAAGACTACGACTCGCCAGATGCTCGGGCATTTCAGGAAGGCCAAAGTACCGCCAAAGCGAATCGTGAAGGAATTTCCGGTGACACCAGATGCTCACATTCCTATTGGTGAGCTAGGCATATCATTTGCCCTTGTACCATAGATTAATTGCCTGCTAGGCACCACGCTGTCCGCGATTCACTTCGTGCCGGGCCAATTTGTTGACGTTGTTGCGAACTCGTTCGTTGTTTTACAAGCTTCCCTGTCGAAGTGTTATTTATTCCTTTTCGACAGTATAGGAAAGGGATTCCAAGGTGGAATGAAGCGGTGGGGTTTCAAGGGTTTGAAGGCTAGTCATGGTGTTTCCGTGTCACATCGGTCATCGGGTTCTGCTGGAAATTGCCAAGTATGCACGCTTGGACTACTATCTTTTCGATTTATAACTTACTGGGATTTCTAGGACCCAGGAAGAATCTGGCCTGGCAAGAAAATGGCTGGCCATATGGGTAATCAACGCATAACGACCCAGAACCTTGCCGTTGTCCGAGTCGACACTTCTCTCAACCTCATCTTCGTGCGAGGAAATGTGCCCGGTGTTGATGATGCCCATGTCCTAATTCGCGATGCTAAAAAGAAGATGACCGCACTTAGTAGCGCCAACCAAGCCAAGGGTCTCTACGAAAAGGTGCTACCGAAGGGAGTGGATGACCTGCCGTTCCCCGCTGGAACGGTTGAGCTTGCTAAAGTACTACCACCTATTATCGAGGCTCCTGCGTATAGGAGAAGCCCTTTTACTCCCCAAGAATAATTATAATTTTTTGCATTTCCCTTACAAAGAAAGGCGGGACAGGAAAATCTATATGTAAGATTACCGAGCCGTAACTTTTCTTTTACCAACCACCATGACTATCCCTCTGAGTCGAATTACTGACTCGCTCTTGACTTGATATTTGCAGACACAAGCTTGACAGAGTTGTTGGTACACCACTTATACACTGAAACTCTTTAACGGGCATTGAGTATTTCCTCACATCGCTTCGACATGTCGTCCGGATCTACATTCTATGACTCCAATCCTCGAGCAGTCAACAATTTGCTACACACATTAAGGTCAGGAGATCTCCTCATATATGATCTTGCATCTTTACATCTTCTTACAGAGGCGAGCAATTCCGCCATTCGCAGAACGTCCTTAGATCTCGAGCACATATATCCGCGTCGCACTCTCGTAATCTGCCCACACTCCCAACAGACCTCCTAGATTATCTGAATCCAGATAATGAGCGTCCAACTGAATCTGTAGCCCTTCCATCGAGTGCGTATCAGAACTGCCCCGGACCAGGCCCTCCCAAGAGCTGGATGCTGACTACAAAAGACGATGTGCATGATACGCCTGAATGGCGTGCCAATGCGTTGTCCGTTGTTCTTCCAGAGTCTTCACAGCAACCACGAGTGCCGACGCTCACAAACCTCTGTCTGCGAATTCTTGCATCGACCTCAACCGCAGAATTCGCAGAGGACGTCCTTCCATATCTTCCACCTCACCTTCAGCGCGATCTTGTTCGGCACGCTGCAATACATTCGCCGCTACCGAGCTCGAAACTATACGCACTTTACGAAGCGGAAGGTCATGCGGACAGCGAGATAATTATTGTTGGACCCAATGCGACCCTCCGAGACAATCATTTCCTTCGCACTTCCACAGCACACATTGGTACTCCTCCAGACTCTGCATCGGGACATGACGAAGAGGACGACTCTTGGGAGTCCGAAGGAACCGCTCCAGAACCACTGAGTACCCTCATTATCATGTCTACGCGCCTGTCTGCCTCCTCGCTGTTCAGTCTTCCTCCTACCCTAACCAAACTAGCGCTTATCAATCTCCCCGTGTCGATATCTGTTCATCGATTGCCTCGAATGTGTCCGTTGCTCACTATCCTCGATTTATCGTATAACACTTGGCTACGTCCAGGAGCGAACACTGCAGAAAGTACATTGAATAGGGTGGACTGGAGTCGGTGGAATCATTTGCGTGTTCTGGGTTTACGCGAATGCCATGTGTCTAGTCAGATGCTAGTAAAACTGAACAGAGGTAGATGGGATGATGTACAGGTTGTACAGTAATGTGATCCAGAATGAGAAGAACGGGAAGGTGGATTGTTTCATCAAAGTTGGGAATGCGAATGGGAGAGTGATTATACATATGTTAATAATTAAGCGTCCCACAAATGGCGAGCCTGTATTGTAGCAAGTTATGTTCTTGAGTCGAGAAAATGCTGTAAGTCGAATGGCGGAACAACCTGCAAATTCGGTCAGAAAGTGACAAGAAAGCACGGTACAAAATGGCCAGACCTCTTGTTCGTTCTGTGGACGTGCTGACGGAGGTATTGGCGCACCTGGCTTCGGTTTCACACCAAGCTGGTGCGCAAAGGACCATGCCGTTGACGTGTTGCGAGTCAGTATTTCAAGGAGTGACGCAGAAGGAAGACCAGATCTTTCTGTATGCACAGGTACAAGTTGACTCCTAGTATGACGCAAGGGCAATGAAAATGCTCACCCAGGATTGCTCGGTTGATTTGGTCAGCGACAGCCTCTCTTCTCTCTTGGCTAAGGTACATTGAAATCGAGCTCGTCTCCGGCACTTTGTAAGCGAGGAGCCCACCGACGTTGGTAAGTTCCTTGATATACAATTCGCGATCGCTACGTTTCGGGAGCCTACTGGCTAGCGCAAGGAGCTTTTGCGCCTTTGATAACAGAGCCAGTTGGATCTCCAGAGATGCTGGTGATCCATCGTCGATGTTTGAGCTCTCGAGGTTGGGCGTGTGTGTTGCTTCCGCGGATGGTGGGTACACAAGCGGGATAGTACGACACGCTTCGATGAAAGCGAGGATGCGGAGGTTTAACGTCAAGTGTGCAGGATCGACAGAGGTAGAAGAGACGTATTCTATGCCGTCCGTCAGTCGGGGCTTGTCTGACGGTGTGGGCGTGGAGGGTTCTGGCAAGGATCCAGATAGCACAAATGGGAAATGCTCGTTGAGCATTTCTGTGGCTTCATCCACCTGGCCCGAAAGGATGTGTATGCGAATCTCTGCAACCGCTTTCAGTTACCACTTCAAATGGCCGGAGTACGGTCCAAATTATATGTACCTTCGCGAAGTTCGACCTGCTTCAGATCCTCCTCACCCAGCTCGTAACCCATGCTCGTTGCTTTGTCTGCCTGAATCTCGTCGCCATCAGCGTCGAGGTGCCGAACAGCGCTATCTTTTGCAAAAGCTTTGGCCGTTTTCGAGTAGCATTCATGACAGAGATAGCCAAGCACCAGTGCGCGCTGGAAGTTCAGCAGGAGTGTGAGAAACAGGGTCAACTAGAAAACCTCTAGCGGCTCACGAGTTGAACTGGAGTCAAATTGGATGGTGATTTATTGCCGCGGGCAAGGGTGTACAATGATTCCATTGAGGTTGTCGACAGCAATTGGATAACAGGCGAGGAATGCTCAAGCGGGTCTGAAATTCAAAGACATGGTCGGTGACTTTGACAAGTTCGTGGAGGATGGAGTCTGGACAAGGTATGGAGTCCCATGATCATCGCGGATCTCACGGCCCGGAAAATCGGGGAAGTAGTATGACACTCAGGAGCAGGCAGTAAATACACTGACAGTACAATTAATACACTGGCTAACGAAAGCTCCAAGCTCATTGAATAGCAGGTCTAATGCGGGAAGTCCGTCCTCGAGGCACAACAGTAGAGTCGCTCCGTTCACGACGATGTGCCGCAGAAGCACCACTCAATAGACCGGCGGCCTCTTCGTCCATTCTACTGGTATGCAAAGTACTATGACGGTGGTGGCGCGGGCGATATACAAATGACTGTGCGACGATAGTGACATCGAACATAAGCGTACCAGCACTTCCCAGAAGATATCTGTACATATGTCAGTATTGCAATAAGAAGTTGACGCCTGACAGGAAGTGACCAACGGAAAGCTTTCTTTGATGAATGCGATTGATTCTTGAGGGGATAGCTTCATCTTGGGAGATGTCAAGATAGAGGCAACATAAAAAGTATTGCCAAGGAAAGCAAAGATGAATAGGTACATGGATAGACCCTGACGAAGATTCAGCAAAAGTGCAGGGCAGATAAAATAACTTTCTCACCTCCACCGACTTCCTTACATACTATAGAATATCATAAGTTCGTCACTGCAAGGCAAATGACAGGACGTACATTTTTCCATATCTGAGGTAGCCGTGAGGTCAAATACAGCGTAGTACATAGCCAAGCGAAGATTCGTCCGATAACTCGTTCACTGAAGACGTCTGTGACGAGAGAATTGAAAGATGGCAAGCTTTGGGAAGAAGTCCGTCCATCATATGGATGTATGTCGTTGATGGCGCCCCAGTTCGATGTAGGAGTTGGCAAGTTATAATGAGGTATCGATTCCGGCATACCCAGCCCTCTCATCGCTAACACCTTCCCGACGTTGGATCCGGGGTTCGTAGAGAAACCGTGTTTTCCACTCGCAAGAGTGCCAATACCAAACAGTGCCCAAGTGCTGAGAAACACCATAGTCGCCCCTCTGCGACTAGCGTTCGAGCTCCGTCGGTTGACTTGGGCGGTTTCCCGCTCAATTTCGAGGTTGGCATCTACGTCTCGTTGCAGCGGTCGTCCTCGTCGCCCAAGATCGGCCAGTGATGGTTGAGATGGGGATGGGGATATCGCAGTGAATGCGGGGAGCAGTCCCATACTTCTACTTCTTTCTACACTCCACGACGTACTTGGCCGCCTTAATCCATGCGCTCTTTCGGAGTGAAAGCTATCTGCTAACGCAGTAAGCGCACCCTCGTCTACGTCCTGTCCATCTGTAGATTCCTGCATCATGCGACCTCCTGTGTCTTCAGGATGAAGGCGGTCTATGCTATGTCTCTGCCATCTGCGTCTATGCTCGGCATGCTCATCTTGCTGAGCCGCGAGAGCTGCCGTCGCGGCGACGTTTGCGGCGACAACCGAAAGAGTGCGGTATCGTGCGGCTCCCCTCTCAATGGACATTCGACGAGCAGCGGCCGCCGATGGTATGCCGCGGAGATGGGGTTTCGCTCGTCCCAAGTAGTAGAAATATTGAGCGACCAGCATGCAATCTACGAGGACGAAGTACGTCGCAAGATACGTCTAATGCCACAAGCTTCAGCATTAAAGGCGATCGAAGCGAATATAGCTCACTTGAAATGGGAGCTGGTTCGTCAAGATACATCCCACAAGATTCGAGAAGTCGCCTGCCAGCACACGACCAGTCGTCAGTTCAAACGAAGACAAAAAGGTGCAATACGGGCTCACCGAGAAGCCAGTTGGCTAAGAATGGGAGGGCAAGACCTTCACAGGACTGCCGGCGGATGTTTTCTAGAACCTGCCTGTGCCAGATTCAGATAGAGTCAAGGATGTCGTGATTTCGACGACATCTTGATTGAGTTACTCACGGAAATTGGGCACCCAGCCAAGAGGCCATCGATGTATACCCAAGTAAATCACTGAAGGTGAGCGCAGATGCCATTGATGATTAGGTGCAGGGGGGAGACGGAGGTGGCAAAGGTTATCTCGTCGTGCTCGGGTTTTCCATGCGTTACGTTATGGCAGTACACCGGAAGCTTGTTGGGCCTGTGAGGACGGAATTGGGACGGATCTTGATCAGCAACGATGACATCTACGTACTCTGCTCACTCGACTTTGCTCTTAACACTGTGTGTCTACAGTCTACTCTCGCGTTACCTCGCATCCATGTTATTTAATGATATCTATCTTGTCAGAAATGTTGGCCCTACAAGATAAGTATACCGCCAATGGCAATTCGAGTAAAAAATCGCCGATCAACTATTGGCTACGAAGAGTGCTCAAGTGCTCGTTCCTCGGACCTCCGAGTCTGAACAGGCCTGAAGATCTGATTTCAATGGGCTCTGAATCTTTCTGTATAAGTATTCACGGTCTTCCGAGCTCTGGCGTTTGGCGAATTTGAATTTAGCGCACGTGACCCTTAATGGGATCCATTTCAAGTTCAACCAATGATTGTCATTCATTGTCAGCGCGGTCCCAATCTTCAAAGTGCAAACCATATTTCGCTCAACTCATAAGCTATGCCTCCACGGACAAGTCACAAACGAGCAGCCGGCTCAAACGGAGAGGCATCATCATCATCATCACGACATGCAACGAAGAAAACTCGCTTCGTGGAGCCGGCAGAAGATCCTGCCAAGTTTGCAGAAGACGTCGAATCAGCACTCGAAAACCCGTTTGCGCATCGCAAGGGACGAGTGAAGAACGAGGGATACGAGTCGGATTCAAGCGACGATGGAGAGGGTGTAGTACGGAGCAGAAAGAAGGGTGCAGCAGATGACGACGACGATGACGACATGTTCGCCATCGGTGAGAAGGAGGAGAAGGAGGATGATGCGGGAAAGAAGAAGAAGGAAGAGTATCTAAGGCTGGGCGACATCGAAGGACAGGAGTTCAATTCAGGGTCGGAGGATGATTTGGACGACGAGCCAGAGGACGAGGACGATGCCGAACGGCGGAAGAAGGCAGGCATGGGCTACGAACTCTCGTCGTTTAACATGCGGGACGAAATGGAGGAGGGGAAATTTACAGAAGACGGGAGTTACGTGCGGTCTTTCGACCCGCATGGGGTGCACGATCGGTGGATGGAGGGGCTGGGGGAGAGGGAGATCAAGCTAGCGAGGCGACGGAAACGACAACAAGAAAAAGAGCAGAAGGAGCGAATGCAGGCAGAGGAAAGGGAACTTGCGGAGAGCGGGGGGACGGGTGCTTTGGAGAAGGAGCTATTGCCAATGCTCAAAAAGGGCGAGACAGTATTGGAAGCTCTTCACCGTCTGGGTGTTCAGGCAAAGAAGAGTCATTCAAACAACAAAAGGCAAGTCCATACTCTTAGTTATTCTTTAAGAAGGCAAACTCACCTTATAATGCAGGGCGAAAACGAAAGCCGGCGAAACCGATGCCATGACTGTCGACAAGCCCGTGAAACCGCCTACAGACATCGAGAAGATTACCCATCTTGCGTCGAACATAATGTCTCTCGGGGATACAGATATCTACTCGAAGACATATGAGGAGCTTGTTCGTGCTGTTCGCTCGACAGGAAGTGTCGACGAGTCTTGGGAGCCTCCCTCAGCCGACATAAAATACGAATATAAATGGGACATTCCCAATGCAACGCAGTCTACCGATGTCTTTGGACCTTTTAGCGAAGACGAGATGAATGCTTGGATGAAGGCTTTATACTTCGGTCCATCAGGAGAGAAAATCAAAGTTCGGAAAGTAGGAGGGGAATGGGGAGACTGGGATGATGTGATTGTTACTTGAAGGTGGATCTATGGTTTAATTTTGTCAGGAGGGATGTTGTAGGATATGTGGTTGCCCATGATCATGACTATCGGCTTGATGCTAATCGACGCGCCTCCCCACGGATAATCGTCACTGCCCTGTATACTCGAGAACTTGATGTGCAGTGCAAATGTATTGAATAATGTAGTGAATGTGCTGGCGTAGTATTGTGCTAATGACTAATGTACTGAAAGACGAACGAGACCTCTGGTAATCCAACTTCGGCGCGCAAGAGGTCGTCATGATTATTCTGAAGCTCAGAATTAGTAAAATGGTTCCAACTATAGTCCAGGTCAGGGCATTTTTATCAAGAGTGGCGAGGATACGTACGTGCTGGCGTCTCCATATAAAAGAGCAGGGGACTTGGTCATCTGCTGGCCGTTCTTGCAGCGTTTGCACTTGAACGTCTCATGAGTCTCGCACAGCGTGTTCTCATTGAACAAGAACAATTGCCGAAGGGCGTCAAGTGAGAAATGACGCTCTGCATCTTCCTTTTCGTCCACGACAGCCGATGATAGTGCCTGCTTGTTCGCCTGCCTCTGGAAGATCTTTTCTTCGATGGTACCCGTTGTAATGAAACGATAAACGAAGCCTATATGACATGGAATTATGTTCATCGAATTGATTGCCTCGATGAATGAATACACCCACACTCCTTCTTTTGGCCGTCACGCCAAACACGAGCGAGTGCTTGCTGGTCTGCCGCAGGGTTCCAATCTTAACCAGACATGAGCTGAGAGGTATGCGATATTCAGGCAAAAAACCAACCAGGATCAAACAGAATCAAACGATTGGCTCCAATAAGATTGATTCCACATCCACCGGCTTTACTGCTGAGCAAGAATATAAATTCTTTTCCTTCTGGGTCGTTAAATTGGTCGACAAGCTTCTGTCTCTTGATAATGCTCATGGTCCCATCCAGTCTGAAAAAGCCATATCTGCAAAGGAAACAGCCATTAGCGTCGTTTATATTTTCGGAGGTTAAGGGAACAGACGCGTACTTCTTGCTTCGGCAAAGCTTCTCGAAGAGATCGAGTGTCTGGGTATAGTTGCTGATCAGTACGATCTTGTCATTCGTCTGCGTTCGTAACTGATGTAGGAACCTGAGGAGTGCTTAAGTGGAGGGAGATGATAATTAATCCAGAGGAGGCACACCTCTCCAGAACCAGAAACTTGCCACCCCAATCACATCGAACGGTCTGATTTCTGCCCTTCTCTTTGCTGCTTGCACCAGCTCCTGCGAAGCCTTCAGGAATCAAATGTTCACAACCTTGAAGGTCATCTGGCAAGTTCAGCAGTTCTGGGTGGTTGCAAAGCTTCTTCAGGATGTTGATTGCCTTGAGAGGTTGGGATTGTGCTCCTCGCAAAAGTGCCTTGATCTCGGGAGAAGATATAAACAAACGGTAAAGAGATAGTTGAAAGTCCGAGAGTCCGCAGAAAACGACTTGCTCGTACTTTACAGGAACTATCGGACTTGATGAGCGTGGAGAAATGAATATTACAATACAAACGCACGATATTTGGACAGAAGGTCATTCGTCCTACGTATGATGAATTTGGTGACGAGTCCTCCTAATTCTTTCAATTTCTTCTCGCTCGAAGCCTTATCATGATCGCTTGCAAGGGCATCACGACCTCGGATAATGTGGTTCTCGAAATTCTTGCGGAAGTCGTTCTTGGAGCCAAGGAAATTGGGGTTGGCAAAGCTAAGGAGAGAGAAATATTCTGAAAGGTCATTCTTGGATGACGAAACATAAGATCATGCAGGGTACTCATAGGCGGAAGAAAATACCTGAATTGGAGTCCCTGTCAGTATAACACGACGTTTGACATCCAACGAATTCAGTGCAGTGTAGGTCAGAGATTCTATTGGGTCGTCAGCATGTAGTCAAATTCGACGGGGGTAGCGAGATGTTTACCTGAATTCTTCAGCCTATGCCCTTCATCACAGAGCAACAGTCCAATGCTACAGCCCGCCAGATGGACTGTGAGCGTTCTGAGTGTTTCATAAGAAACAATCATCACTGTTGACATCGTTCACTTCAGAACATGAGACTATGCGGTGAATAATTTAACCTACCTGGTTGAGTGACATTCCGTCCCCGAGCTGCCACCCATCGTGCAACCTTTTCTAAGAGGTCGGCTTTGCCACCCTTCCCGTCGATTGCCAACGCCGTCACAGTATCTTTACCCAGCCACTTTACTATATTATACCGATCATATCAATGTGAGACGCTGACGAGGCAAGCAGCCTACATACCAAGTTCGTTGGCCCAATTCCTGACTAAACTGGATGGACATGCAATTATGCACTTCTCGATCGACGGCTTCCCGGGACGAGGGGACTGTTTAAGTAATGTCCATAGCAGGGCGATGCATTGGAGGGTTTTGCCAAGACCCATCTCATCGGCCATAATACAACCATACTGATTCTCGACGAGCATCCCAGTGGTGCACTTGTACAGAAACTCCACAGCCAGGTAAGCTTAAGAACAGGATTCTCAAGACTGAGATCTAGCATACCTTCACACCCTCAACCTGATGAGGGCGAAGAACCTTCGTTAATCGTGGGTCAATGACGACGGGGACCTTCGCGACTTTCTGCTTCTGATCCTTTCCTTCACCCAGGAGAGACTTCAAACTCTTGTGCGGGTTGTACATGCCTGCAGTCTTCGCTCTCGCTTCCTCGGCAGCCTTCTCCTTAGCCTCCTCTTTCACCCGTTCCTTCCTTTCCTCGTCTGTTTCTCGATCGTCGATAGTGGGGTCGTAAAGGACAATCGCGTGATCCTCCATAGGGTCGTGTAATGGCCGGGGTATAATCCTTGCTTGCGGCCGAATGCCTAGAGACATTCCCGTCGGAATAAGTGGGACTACATGCCCGTCCTTGTTCGTCATGACAGGCATGGAGAATCTGCGAGCGAGCTGCTCGAAGGGTTTGGGTTTGTAGACTGGGTAAGTCTTGACAGCAGCCAACAGGTCCTCCTCGTTATGATACGTCCCATCTCGGTCGTCCTTCTTCTTCTTCTTCTTCCGTGCAGCCTCAGCCTCTGAATCTTCGTCCTCATCACCCGCTTGTTGTCCCTTGTATGAGACTCGCTTTCGCTTACGCTGTGGTTGATTGCGCTCAGCAGACACAGCTAATGTTGGCATCTTGAATGGCTTGTTGATTCGGGTGCTCTCTTGGAGGCGATCAAAGACCTTGCCATCTTTAGTCGTTGGAGCCCGCCGCAACATTCGAAGTTCAAGGGGTTGGTGCAAGCAGGAGAGAAACACGATCGTGCGTGACAAAACGAGCATGTGTTGTGACAGAGCGTGTACAAAAAGCAAACAGTAGCAAATAATACTTTTAAGAATCTGGCCATCTCCGCGAATCTGCGTTCAACGCCGCGTTGGCGTAGGCCGTGTAATTTTCGATAGTGACCCGTGCTACCAGGATATCACTCGACCGACCAAGAAGAGATTGGTTGACATTGAGGCGCTGAGATATCAAGGCATTGGTTGATGAGCAGAATGCCAGGACTTCAACTCCAGCCATCGCCACAAACTGTCAAAACATTCATTGTCAGTGAGAATTGCTGAATGAATTAGAAATACGTACAAGCTCTCCTTCATCGAGTCTGGAGCAAAATTGCTGAAATTGTTTCTTCTGGATATCGCTGGCAGTTATATCAGGTACGATTTTGGCTGATGGACCTCCTGTGCGGAGGGTGTCCAGTAGGGCAAGAGCGGCTGTTTCGTTGTAGAATTTGCCAGGGGGTCCTTTGTTGCCCACAATAAATGCAAGGGAAGGAGCGCCGGAAGGAGAGGGAGACGCATCTGTTAGTACCACAGGGATAGATACCGATGTGTCAAGATTGAGTATAAAGGGTCGTGATCTGATAAATTATTAGCTAAATGTCAGATTCCGTATGAAGATGTCCTCACGGTGCAGAAGATTCAGTTGCTTGAGCTTGCGAATCGGAACCAAGCCCCCTACAGAACATGTCAGAATGCCAGAGGCAAGATGCTAGTGAAAATGGGCATACAGAGGGCCAAAAATGGTTGGGCGCTTCCAAGCGGCACCTAGGGTATTCATGACGGCTGTCGTGGTGCCAATGGGGAATAATTTATCTTTCGCGAGGGCAAGGCTGAGATAAATGTGTTAAAAAGGCTAACATTAACTTAGAAATGATTGTACCTTTGCTGAAGGGAAGATCTGGCCTGCGATTGAGGCTCTGGAGGTGACTGTATATCTGGAACTGCTTCAGGGACATGGTCCGGTAACTCGGATACTTCTGGAGCGGGAGCAGGGGCAGGGGCAGCAGCAGTCTCTGCGGCTTCGCCAACATCTTCGTCAAAGTCAGGAAGTGCCTCAGCGGCACTCTCGTCGAGCCCGGCCAGTTTCAGCAACTCGTCGGCAGTTGGAGGTACTTCGACAGTCGAGTAGTTTGACAAACTTGGAATTTCATCATCGTCCTGCACACCCTCGTACCCACGAATCGAGCCGCTTGGTGTTGAAACCTCGCTGGGATAAACGTTCTTCGAAGTGCCTGCAGCACCTCTGCGTTCTTCAGGACCTTTGGCGAATCTCCCCTTGACCGATTTCAATGCGCCCTTCTCGAACGTAAGGAGCGAACTGACGTTCTTCTTCAAGTAACCAGATGATGAACGTCCAGGGCCTGGTTTTGCCCCTGACCCAGACGCATGTATGCCATGAGAACGATTCTGAAGCGTACCAGATGCAGAAGGAGATGGTGCACTACTGCGGAGCAAGCGGGCTTTAACTGAAATTGCCCCGTCCATGTCCGCAAGATATGGAGCCTCCACCATTTTCACTCGTGGATTTGCAGCACGAGCACGGTGAGATGGTATGGCATCAAACAGGGGATCAGGGCTATCTCGGAGCCGGGGGTCATCCTGGGCCATTTCGACATCTTCGGTAACCGCAGGCCTGGGTGAAGAGGAAACACTAATGACGCTGCTGGCAATGATATTCGTATTGGAATGAATGGTAATTCCAAGCTGGTCCAGCTCATCGTTCTCTTCGTCAGAGGGAGGAATTATCTCGTCAAAAGACGAAGCACGAGGTTTTCTTGGCGTAGGACGCGACGGCTTGAGAGGCGGGGGTTGTATATTGGCCTTTTGAACACGTTTTTTGTCGCGTCCAGGGAGTGGTATCCGAGGCTTGCTCGGCGAAGGTGTGGTTGCCGGTGGAGCTGATTGTTCTTCAAGCGGAGACGATGCTGCAAAAGGGAGTGCTTGTTCGTCGACCAATGCCATGGGACTGTCCTCGCGGATACGTTTAGAGGGTCGAGGCTCATTGTCAATAGAGCTACTCCGGTTCCGCTTTTCCCTGGGAGCTTCGGCCGTAGCTCCTGTATCCTGGTCTTGCTTTGAGCTCTGCGGTGGTGAAGTCTGTGATGAAGGTTCAGCGCCAGACTTGAGCGACTTGCGTTTGTTCTTGCGCCCTATGAGTTTTCGTGAGGATAAAAGTGAGAGAGGACCGGTGAACAAAACAGACGTGGCGGTCCCGTGGGTACGAACTCCTCTCCAGCTTTGAACAAACTCATCTGCCGATGATCCCGTCCACCAAGGTTAGCTCGTTCCCAGAAATGCTCAAGAATATGCTCAGAGCCATGGAAAGAGTCTACAGGTTCCCAACTATGGCGGGTAATATTAGAAAGCGGGCCACCGTGGCTGGCATACAAACGCACGTATCCTCGTTGGGACCATAGCCTTTCCACTGACGCGTCCAAAGACTATTAGCACTGAAAATGGGCGTTCGAATTAAACACTTACTCTAACGCGAAATTTCTGGGGAAACCATAGTCAGCCAGCACTTTGTAATGGACAGTGAGCTTTACGCACCCATATCAAACCCTTCTTCCTTCCCCTCTGTTTCTCAACGCGAGCTTCGACTACAGATTCTGCAATGTGAAGTATGAGACTAGGGCACGAGTTAGAGGGTCACGGAAGGCGACTGACCGACTTCGTACTCGTCTTCATCGCTCATTGTTGCACTAGTAGTGATTCAAGAACACGGTTATGGCGGAATTCACGCGGTGCATGTTATTTTGTCAAAGCACGTGGTCTGCGGCTATTTTTGTGTCTCACTTGCTCCCTAACCAAGTCTAAACGTCTAAAAAAATGTGCTGAAGCTTTAACCACCAAGTCATGTCGTCGCAAAAGCAACATGGCCCTGATTACAGTGGCCCGCCTCCTCCAGCGTATGGCCAGCCATCTCAACAATTTACCCAACCACAGCCGAGCTATGGCGCGCCACCTCCGGGACAGCCGCAATACCAGGCTACAGCCCCTCCTATCATTTCTGCTGATCAATACCGTTCCTCATGTGTGTAACACATAGCTTTCATCACTCAAGACTAAGATCATTATTCCAGTGTATATGCGGTGTGCGCAAGGGCAACATGACCGCACGATCAGGTTTGGCTTGTGCGGTATCCTTTGTGCAATCGTGAGTTTAACTTCACCGTTACGAATTATCCTCCTGAGAAGGCTTCCTAGTTTTGTTTTCCGATTGGCTTTATATGTTTATTGTGAGCTCGATTTTTCATAGTTGTCTTGTCCAGAGAATTAACACACGGAATATTTCATAGCTTGGACACCGACAGAGTATGTGCTAGATGTGGAGTTAGACTGTAAATTCCAAAATTGCTTCAATTCGCTTACACGCGACGAGATGGTAGCACCCAGCCTGGGTTTCAGCATTCCTTCCGAGTCACCTTGTCATACAATAATCATTGTAGTAATTCAAGCGAGTCCTCCTATTGCTTTGCTAGCAACGCACTCTTCTAGAGGCTCTAACATCACTGTTGGCGATGACTTGTGTGACTTTCCCAAAAATGTGGGTTTTGGGATGACTACTCTGCCACAGCAGCTCCAAGGAGTGGCAATGACCTGTCCTTTGCTGGCCCTACCTAGTTTCTAGCTTATGACTCGCCTGGGACAACCGCATTCCTGGGTCTTGCCCACCTGAAAAGATGAAAGTAGCACATTGTCGCGACATCTAGAGCGTCTCGGTCAATCGATGTGCAAGTCTTTGCAAACTGACTAGCATGCGTCCAGCATGTGTCCAAGGATTGCATCCAAGATATGCTTGTCAATGTATTTCAGGTATATAATGATAGATACAGATAGCGATTAAGCAAGCGCATGCGTAGACAGCAAGAACAAATTACATTACTCCAGATATTGCGCGTAGCATTCAAGCAAAAAGACGTTCCTTTATGCGTCCTGTGATTCCGAGCATGGCTGATCCCATTCCGGCAAAGGCAACTGTCGGGATGCAATCAAACAATCCTTTACCCATGGCCAATGTACCACGGTTCCTCCCTCCAAATATGACCCATAGTGATGGAGCTCCTTGATGACAACAAAGTCGAATTCGTCGACTGGGGCCGAGGCATATCTGAGGTCGCTAACGGCCTCGATAGATTTCGCACCCATAGCTAGGATGATGCGTGTAACGGCATTGTGAGCCTCCTGCGTCTTTTCCTCTGGGCCCGTAAGCTGATTGAATACACCGTCAGCACACGTCTTCCAAGCCAAACTGCAGCGCTCACTTTCTTTCCTTTAGGCTGCGGAACCATCTCAGGACCAAAGCAAAGGATCGACTTGCCGTCGAATATTTTGCGCGCGACGGAGTTGTCCATGATTTCGTTGATCTGATGTATGCTATTGCCCCAATCACTATCGATTTGCTGAGACGGACGAGCACCAAGGGCGTCGGAGTAACCCTGGGGCAATAAATATGCCAGCCAATCCTTCTCTCCTCCCTGGAACAGCGCGTCAGTAAGGAAATATGAAAATAAATGACGGGTCTTACAGCCTCGATAGAATCCTGAATCCAGTTCATAGACAGACAAGGTACACCCAACGCCAAAGCGATCAAGAATTTGGGTTTGAGGCTTGCATCATCGGCCAGCAGAAAGACGCGCTCAATTTCTTCCTTTCCTTGCCAACGCGCATCTTCCTTGTGGATAACCCATCGATTATTGGAATGAGAATGCTTGCCCTCCATCCGAATAAGAGTGGTCCAATCGTCAATGACGGTGCCTCCATGGTTCTTGATCGCCGACATGACGGCCTCCCTCTCCTTTTCCCAGTTTGCGCCGCCGGCAGACATGGTAATGACCAGAGC